>VYXB01000907.1:0-96855 GCA_013397135.1 Pachyramphus minor | reverse complement strand
CTGATTCTATGATTCTATTATAAAGACAGTTAAATAGGAAAATCAAAGGCCATGCACACAAGCAAAGCAAAAAATAAAGGAATCAATTCGCTGCTTCCTGTGGGCAGGCAGGTGTTCAGCCACTGAGCCCTGCTCAGCAATAACAAAAACATTTCAATATTATCAATCCTGTGCTCAGCACAAATCCAAAACACAGCTCCATACCAGCCACTGAGAAGAAAATTAACTCTATCCCAGCCAAACCCAGCACAGTTCCTCAGCTTGCATATTGGGCTAATGACTGCCTGAAATTTCATACTTGTTTAAGCCCTTTCAGCAGAGAAGCTCAAAGTAGCTTGCAAGCATTAATTAAAAACAAAATAGCCTGAACATCTTCAAAGAGCTGTACAGTCATTAACTAAACCTCATGGCATGCCAAGAAGCTTCTAAAGATGCATCATTAGACTTGTTGTGTACACAGTACAAGAGAAGCACAAAGATCAAGGCAAACATTTAGGAAAACACACACTGCATAAACATCCACTAATTTGGGGTCATGTACTTTTTTTTCTTTGCCCAAATTGTAGCATTTTAATGACTTGCTCAAGGCCTCACAAAGTCAGAGATGCAGTCATCATTCAGCAATTCCCAGTATCCTGCTACAAGCATTAAGGGATCCTGCTACAACTCTTTAAGACATACAGTTCTTGTCATAGGAATTTATCTGCTGTGTTGTGCTTAGCTGTGACAGGTGACAACAGTGTTCATTATTGTTTTATTAACCATTGGCTTGTTTTATACAGATATTCATAAAATGGTAGCTGTTAATAATGGTAAGCCAGGAGTGTTAAGGGTATGTTGTGCAGTGCTGCTCTGCACAGAGATGCATACAGTTAAACACACACACAGGTAAACAATGTCTTCATGGAGTACATTTGATGCCTCATTAACAGTACAGTGTGCAGGCATTTGGTGCATCGTTATTGTTACATGGTGACTACGGCAAAGATGTCAGGCCAGGTCCCTTCATGGATGTTTGTTTTAATAAAAGGGACAGAGATGTGCAGGTGTTTCAAATTACTGATAGAAATCAACTACTCTTAACAAATTAGACTAAATGATATTTGGCACTTATACTAAAACAAAACTTTTTTATAAATGTGACAGCACAGCAATCCAAACAGGCAACACTTTTTAAGAAGAGAATCATGTTTTAGCAAATCTATAAATAAATTAATTAAAATTGGTCCTTTAAAATTTTTTTTCTTAGGCTTCTTTTTGCTAGTATTGCAAACATAGTCCTCTAAATTAAGCCATTAAAAAAAAAATCAGATTTACTACCTAAATTGTATTTTATGGTTCCTCAGTACTTTTAAATTGTTGGAAACCTGTGCCATATCTTGCCACATGGGTTTCTTGTTAACACCTTTTTGTGAACGGTAATTGATAGTTTATTAAATGACACACTTGTGGTAGTTGTGAACATATACACATACTACAAGTGCGCAATGTCCTTGTTACCGTGTTGGTTTTCTAAATGCTTCCTCTGTGTTGACATTTAGTTGGATATGAAGGCATCTCTTGGAATGTAATTAAAGATGTATTTCAAGCTTTTGCAGATGTGACCAAAAATATATTGATAAGAATCTGTAAAAAAGGGTTTGTGCATCTGTTGCTTGCCCCTTTGCCAGGGATCAGGCATGGATGAGAGGCTTTACCTGATGATTACTGCAGGATGTGATTTCCTGGGCTGCCCTCCCTGTTTGACAAAACATAATGGAATTTACTGTCAAGGGATATCTGTCTTAGAGATATTTTTCTGTGGTTCTTTGAAATGAGCTTCCCAACCTTATTTCCTGAGGATTGTCTAGACCTTCCTAGAGAATGATAAGCTGGCTACACGTTAGAATTCGCCAACTTTCTTGGCTGAGATGCATTTTTTAAAAAAAAAAAGACAACTCGGCTTCCAGTTGGACATGATAAAAATGTGACAAATTTTTGAACAAACAAAGTGCCTTGTAATAGTAGCATTGGAATTCTGGCTTTACAGGTTTAATATTTCCATTTCTTAATTAGAAGCACTCATTAAATAAACCACAAAAATGCCTGTAATTACTGCAAATCATAGATTCACAGCCTTGCTAATAACTCAAAGCAGATGGAAAAAAATGTAGTACACAGACATTATGGCGCAAGAGATACTTTTGCCTTAGCAGAGAAAGATTTTCAGCTTGGGGTGCTATAAGACAGATAGGTTTGTACATTTTCTTAGGAGATTGAAACCTTTCTCTTATCTGTACAAATATCCATTTCAGAAAGTACTATCTCTGTTGGTTTTAATGTTGTTGGGCTGTTAAAGGGAAAATTATACAAAGAAAAAGCAAAAGACCATAGAAAGGCCCCAAATTCTTCTACTTACAGCTAAAATGTTTTGCCTAGTAGGATTAGAAAAATCAATGAAAGTTGCAGGTCTCTGCTCTAATTAGCATTCTTGAAAATAAATTTTATAGCTATGATCAAATAAATGACATATCTGTGAATAAAAGATGGATGTTACTGATATAATTTCTGATGGATAATTTCGGATAGGGCCCCAAGGGAGTGAGGTCCAGGATGCCTTATTTTCTCCAGATCTAAAAGGAGAAAGAAAAACCTTGCATTAGTAGGGAGATAGATCAGATAACCCATTCCATCTTAACATGTTTCAGTGCTGTAATACTTCCCTTGGGTTGCTGCTGCAGTATAATGAGCTTTTCCTCACTCCTTGACAGTGTTGAGGGATACATCCAGCAAGCAGGTGCCAAGTCCACCTTCCTAAATGACTGTGTGCTTGCTAATGTTAGTCATAAGTGCATGGCTTCATAAACTGCAACCTTACTAATGATGGATTTAGGGACAGAACGTCCAGAAAGGAGGTGTTATTTAGATATTCAAGACCAGATGTCATGTCAACACATTACTACTGCAACTTATTGCCTACCAGTTAGTCTGCAGGAGAGTTCATGCAACTAACTCAGGGTTTTATTTCTAAAAAATAGAAAGTTAATGTCATCTTTTCTTCTAAATCATTCTAAGGCATCTCCTGACTAGTGTGATAAATTGGAAAGAGATGGTATTCACTGTAAGGGGAATAAGAGAAAGTTCAGGAAGTACAGAGTGTACACTGGTTGAATCCAGTGCATTACAATTTCTGCAGAACTCAGAACCATTTTAGGACAACATCTTTTTGCAAGTAAAATTAATGTGTAGGAATGACATATTGTGCAATCATTGGGATATTTCTTGACAGACGTTACACAGTCCTTGGCATTTAATACAAGAGTACTGGTTTGCTGTCCTCCTGGACTGAGTTGCAGATGATTTTTTTTTTTAATGAAACTCCCTCAAAATGGTTTGACCTCCAAAAACAAAGGACTCCAGTTAAGGTAGATTCTCCTTTCCATACAGAGTTTAACTTAAGCTGCAAAATGAAGGTTCTGCTCTCCAGACTTGAAAAAATTGCTGATCAAGTCCTTCCTTTAGCTGAACAACCTGAGGTTTTAACAAATCTTAGTCTTTGCCTTCTGGTGCTGGAGAGTAAGGAGGACGAGGCACTAGTTAATAATTTCTCAAACACTTACTTTGAAAAATCATTAGGCTTTCTATCATTTTAAGGCATCTCAAATAATGTGATGCTGTCACTGCAGTTCAATTTGCTGGCTTCTCAGTAAAGCAGTAACTCATGTGAGTTATCAAGGCTACTTGATCCTTTTTAAAATTGCTTACTTGTATTTTCCTTCAGTAGTAAACTCAAACTCATATTGTTATTTCAATTTGGTGTAAAACTTCTGTAATTTTAGGGGTGTTCTTTTGAAATAATCTAAATCTTATGGTATGTGCTTAGGAAAGAGTTGTGACTGTAACACAGACAGTAAATTCAGACTGCTTGTTTACAAAGCTTTTTATTCACCTGATGTGTCACAGCATCAGCACCTTCATTAGCCATGTGAATTTTAACAACTCAAAAGATTCAAATGAAAGTTTAATGGCAAAAAGGGAGCTTAAGCTTCCATTCAAACCCCTTGTCTTTGCACATTTTGATTTGACTCAGTTGACACATGCCTACACTGGTGTATCAGAATGAGGGCAGGAAAAGACTGTATTTGGACTTCTTTCAGTGAAGGATTAAGCAGTGTGTATAATCATGTTATTTCTTTACTCTCTTTATTCCATCCCTTTTTCCCTAGGCTAAAGGACTTTTGTGTCTTCCTGACAGCACTAAATTTGCAAAGATCCCACTGACAGGCAGAACAATGGCATTTTACCTGTTACTTCCCACATGTGGCATTCCCAGGAAATAAATATATGGAAATAGATACCTTTGTGGACTGGAGCCATGAAGAGCAGTAAGAAATTGGGCCAGCCAGTAGTTGTCATGCTGATTCACTCCTCTTATTATTTCCTTGTACTTTCTCATCCACTTGTAGTTTTTCACTCTTAGGAGTGCATTCCTGGGGGAGGCACTGTCAGTCTGTTCTGCATATGGCCAGTTCTAACTTACTTTTCAGGTAGACAAGAATATTTCTTTGTCATTGTCTAATAGAACTTGGAGAGTTTAGGATGAGCTGGAGATCTCAGAAGAGGATATTTCACTCATTTCCCCCACTTTAATAGGAAGTCATACATACTGCATTTTTAAAATTTGCCTTGTTTTTGCCACTATTAACTTTGGGCTGGAATAGGTTTTCCTTAAAGCTCTGTGGACTGTGCTTAGGTAGTGTCCAGTACAGTGTAGCTTTTGTCCACATCTTGGTCTCATTGGCACTTCCAGCCTGAAGGACGAAAGGCTCCCCCAACTTCCCTGAAGAGAACATGTGAATAGCCTGGTAAAGTCAGAAGACTGAAAAGGAGGCAAAGTAATTTACAGCCAGTGAGAGGAAAATTAATTTCATTTTAATTCCATTCATGAGGCACCTGTGAAACAGAAATACCCTTCAAACTTTGGAGACTTGTAGATACTTTCTTTTACTAAAGCTGGGGTTCTGTCCATAATCTAAGGGTTAAAACCTCACACTAAAGTTAAAATAATTGTTGAGAAAGTCCCCATGGTGATTATGCTGAAAGACTGACCATGTGAAAACACACAGCGAGGACACTAAAGCATCCTAAGCTTGTTCCCATAGTGATACTCTGAAGGGAGAGTTTTCCATCAGTCCATCACCTGGGAACCCGAGGAACCCAACACTGGAATGTTTTACTCAGAGTTGTGTAATGGCATTCCAAACTTTGCATTTCACATCCACACCCTCTCCAAAGGAAGGGGGAAAAAGCTGACTTGGAGGCTCTAGACCATCCCTCTGTGGTGTGCCAAAAGGAAAAGGGAGTAGTGGCACTTCAGTTGTGTCTTTGCTACTGCCCATTGAGAAACAGAACTTCACCCCAGGGAGTACTATGAAACTGGAATGTTTCCCCAGGGACAACAGGCAGTGATAAGAGAGGAAGGAAAGCAGCTGCCTGATGCAGTCATTGTATTCCCACTTGCATTCAGAAGATCTGGAGGTACTGAAGATCTGGAGGATCTGCATCTTGATTCTCCTGGACTTCCTTAATTTTGACTGACCCTTGCACGAGGCACAGCCTTGAGTCACAACTGAGCAGACAGAATCCTCAAATCATCAGAGAACCCTGCTATAGATTAATAGAGTTTGAGAACCTGCTGTAATTTGTCCTGATGTCAAAGTAATCTTTGTATCACACCTCACGCCTTGAAAAGTGTTACTTTTATTGACGAGTCAGTGGTTAAAAATTATATAAATAAATAATAGACCAATCTTATCCATCACATGCAATGTATCAATTGGCTTTCTGGCCTCAGGAAATGTGTGAGCAAGTGACCAAAACACCTTAGTTCACAGTTGTGCACACAAATCACCTGGACTGCAGTTCACAGCTTAAAGGATGTCATTACACATCACAGCTTAAGTGGTGGGTCATGAAACTTCATCATGGGATTTCAGGTATATTGGCTTAGAAATCTTCCTTAACTTTTCCTGGTGTCGCAACTTACGACCTTGTTTATGGGCGAGACCCATAGGAGGCAGATGGATCTGGAAAAGAAAATCCTACCAGTTAGGAGCAAACTGGGAAGAAAAAGGCAGCATACATACAGATGAGGTGTCACTGAGATTTAAATAATTTCTTCTCACTTTGGAGAGGTCATGTGTATTGTCTCAAGACAGGTTATTAGATTTCTAGGAGGAGCACTGTTTAAGGAGGGATTAGTGATTAGTGGTGTAGCTTTCAGGCTCTAAACGTTGTGTTTATTAAAATCCTATCGCTTAGGCCTTAGTAACCTTGTTTTGCAGCTTGATATCAGACTGTAATGATAAAATACTTATGGAAATAGGACTGCTCACAATGTTCCAGAACAGTAAAACCTAGATAATCCTAAAAATTCCTAAGTAGATGTCCTGAAGCACTGTGTGATTTATTCATACCTACTTAAGAAGTCACAAAATAACCCCAAACTGTATGTATTGAAAACCTGCCTTCTTTTTGCTGTGATTATATATGCCACATTAAAATGCACAATCAATGTCATTGACTCCACAAGCAGAAGGAGCAATAGGTGATAGGCTCTTCCTTTGACTGACAAAGTCTTTATATTTCATAAGACTCTCTGTGGGAGTTGTGCAGCTGTAACCCCCAAAAGTGACTGGAAAACGTAGGTGGTAGCAGTCAGATGTTATTGTTGCTGAGGCTGTCAGGCTGTAACTTGGCTGTTTAGGTGCAAATAGTAGTAAAAGCACTGACTAGAGCAGGAGTAGAGACTTCTAGAATCTGAAAAATAATAATCTTCCAGTTTGTCTGAGCGAGCTGATCCTTTGGGGTTTTGAAACCACTGTAGAGAACGCATTTTAGGCCCAGTTCTAGGAACACTGTCTGCCAGATGGGCACTGTAATTCTGTATACTGAAAGAGATACTGACAGTGACCATAGTTTAGGGAAGAATCTGATGAAGATACAATTTGCTTTTGACTGTGACTACCTTGATAAGGGAACTATAAATGTGAAAATATAAACTAATTAACAGGAGCAGAGAGGAAGTCTCTATGGGAGGCAGCATAAAGTACTACAGACAGAAGTGACTGGGCAGGGAGGAAGCTGTATTGAGTGGTACAATAGGAGACACTGCTGCAACTTCCAGCGTTTCAGTAATTTTGGATATGTTTTTCTCTAGGAAGAAGGGAAAAGAAGCAGCAACATAGACAAGTGTTTCCATAGGAGCTGATTTGTGACCAGTAATGTAGGCTATGAAAATTATTGTATCTACAGCAGATGTAATTAAGTATTTTTATTCTCTCATTCTTGTTTATTATTTGATTCCATTACCATCTTTTTCTACATCTTTTGGTCAGACAAGACTGGCTGACTATTCACAGGCCTCGTGAGTTTGGCTCACACAACTCCATTTAGGCTTTGACTCCTTATTTTGAGAAGAAACCCACCAGTTTACAGTGAAAGAAGATAGATGGAGAAGGTTTCAGTGTACACTTGTCTTTGATTTAGCAAACATTTAAATGCCAGCTCATCTAAAAATGCAGTGCAGTGACAGTGATGTACACTCATGGTTTCATTGTGCAGGGAGAGCTCAGGTAAAGCTGAAGACTTTGTGACTGGATTATTACTCACAGGTCTCGGGTAGGGGATGTTGTAGTGAAGTCCAATTTCTATTCTTGCCTCACATTCTTCTATGCACTGCTCAATCAGCTTTGGATCTGTTACCTAAGATCATACAAACAAATATTTTGTACAAGTACAGCAATTAGCAATTGGAAGCTCAAGTGTAAATGATGCACAGCCACGTGGCTTTCTTTAGCTTGTTCTGGCAATCCCAAGGATTGTATTTTTCCCATCCATAAAAGGTAACATCAGTATTCTCCTTGACTCAACAGTTCTGGGCGTGATGGTGCTGGATGTTAAGGCCCAGAGGCTGTCAGGACTGAGGCTAAAGGAGGAGTTTTTTACCCAAACATGGTATTTTCTCTGTAAAAAGACAATACACATGTAAACTACTAATACATCCATGAAAAAGCCACACTCACCCATCCGTCACTCTGTGAGGTGGCTAGAGGAGAAACGAAAGACACTCCTTGGTGCACATTCTCTTATCATCCTATACAGAAACTCCCTTTGAAGTCAGAAATGTGGTATAAATTATGACTTAAATTAATTTTTTGACTTTGCATTACTTCAATTTAGTCCCAGACCAATATGGGCTATAAATAAATATTGTGATCTTGAATTACAAGAAGGACCTTTGATTACCATGGAGGCTGTATTGACTCTTTCAAAAGGGGCTTGAAATTTCTTCCTTAAGAAAAAAATTAAAGTGCTTCTTTTAAAAGAAGTGCCAATAATTGCTGCTTTGAAAAGAAAAAAAGAAGCTGCTGAGCTCTGTTTGCCATTGCATGGGTAATGATACACTTAGCTAACTTTGTAAAGATCAAAAGCTGTTTCAATTACAGAGGCAGTATCTTTGGAATTTAATTCTTCTTGGCACTTTTTTAGTGAAAAAAGAACTTTTGGACTTTTACAGCATTTAATGAAGAGCTGAAATGATTTGACTTTTCTCAAGGATGAAATTTAAATTATAACCCAAATACACCCAAAGCATTTCAGGTGAATAAAATTTTGGGAACTCAATTCTTATATTCGTATCTTAGCATCCAATCCCTCAGTGTAAAGAGCAAGAGGAAAGAAGAAAAGAGCAAGAAATTCAAAACTGTAAGGACACTCACATGTTTGTTTTTTCGGAATAATGTTCTGGCCTCATTTTTAATGTACTCTTTCTCTTTAGTAGTCTCCTCTGGCTGCCCTGATGCTGACTGCCATTTTTTGGCTATTTGGAATATCTTGCGGTAAAGGCCAAGAACATTTTGTCGAGTCGCTGGGGTCATCTAGAAAAGACAACACAACCCCCCAAACATATGCATGAACATTTGAGTTGCTAAAAGGCCAGCAAGCAGTACGTGTTTTCACACAACTGAATTAGTTTAAAAATATTTCCATCGTCTAAAAATATGCTGAGCTGTATGAAAAAAACCCTGAAATAGCTATAAACAATAATTAGCTGTTGACAGCTGAAGACCCAGTCCAGCACAGTATTTAAACTGATACTTAGATCTGTCTCTATTCAAATAGCTTCAGCTCATGCTCAAAGTTAAGTACTGAGTTTTGTGCTTTGCTGAATCACAAGCCTGGTACAAGAATGCCTGGGTTCTGTTTCACTGCTGTTTTGCAACAGACATTGGGCAAGTCACCGAAACTCTAAATGTCCCCCTTCCTGAGACATTGTTGTACCTATGTTGACCCTATGTTTGCAAAGCATCTTGAAATCTGTGAATGAAATACATGATAAAACCACCACGATATTGTTGAAAACCTGTATAGGCTTCACAGGGGCTGAGCAGCTTGTTTGTGGTACCGTGACAGTAGGCAGTAATGATTCAGCTGGAATTTGATGTGATGAAAAGGTGATGAAAGCTATTTTATCTAAGCACTGCAGGAGAGGCAGACTAACTGTGGATTTAGGAAAGTCCTGAATGTCTTGATTTTCAGAAAGTTGTGTACCTGCTGAGCCTACTGAATCAGCCTCCAGGTGTGATAAGAATATTTGTCAGAAGAAAGAATGAAATCCTATTCTTGTTGTATGTAATTGAGAATTTTATCATATAAATGGTTACACTATTTCATGCTGGACCACAGATGAGGTAAAATCCACTTTGGAATAACAACACTTCTGACATGGATTAAGTTAACAGAAACAATGACCTGTGCTTTTGGGGCACCACAACTGTGAAAGGCACTTTACTGTCCCAAAGGAAGATGTAGCAGCACTCCCAAGTAAGTTATGGATGTCATGAGGAACAAGTGTCAGGAACAGGACATTATATGACTGTCTCAGGATCCATTTTGCCAACCTGGAGCTCTAATTGCTGTGGCTGAATCTGCCCTGAAATCAGACCTGTGTGCTGGGAATGGTTCCTCCAGAGGACAGTTTGGAGCAGGGTAATTCAGACAGTCTGAGCTGAGCTGCCCTCTGGAGGGAGGCTCTTTCCCTCCTTTCCTCCCACATGAGGAAAAGCTGCTTTCTAATGCATGCACCCAAACTGCTGTGAGAAGTGTGGCAATGTGCTATCGCCCATCTCCTTGCAGTCTGTGGCAATTCCTGTTTTTCTGGGTTGTGGAAGAGGGCCTTGAGCCAAAGTCTTCTCAGGCCGTTCCATTCTCGAGTGGCTGCCTCTGCCATGTTGACTGACCAGAATGGGCCTCCTGTGGCTCCAGACACTCATCAGAGTTGGAATTACTGATACTAACCTGAAGACAGGATTTGGCCCATAGTCCTTTATTGTAAAAAGTCCCAAACTATTAAATCCTAGCCTTTTTTGGCTTAACTGTTGCTATGATTGGAAGACTTTCATAGTTTCATGAACTCTGTTTTTCTCTGGTTCATAAAAGAGAACAATTTTATTTTGCTATTTGTAGTTTAACATGTTTAACTAATCATATCTTTTTCCCCCAGATGGAAAATTGTTCTTCCTACCCAGCAGAAAGTATTTCTAGTAAATGTTTATGGTATTTCTAGGAAACAAATATCCACAATAATATAACTAGGTAATCCCTGCTCATCAAACACTCTGGAGTAAGTGCTTCAATATATCCACTCTATAGTTCCACTTCAGGCAATGAAATCAGACACAAAGCCATGGATGAACATAAATCTGAAAAATCACTGCTTACCCCTGTTCCATGCATCTTTTGTACCGAAAACAAACAGTTGAGTTACAAGGGCTGACCAAGCACAAGCTGAGTCCCAAATCCTGGTCTCACCCCTGCTTTTATCTGAAGGTGTCACCTTTGTGGAGCTGATAATACTCTTTGTTCCCTGCTGACAGGTAATAAAAGGCAGTACTGTGCTGGAAACTTTCACCTTAGGTTCTCATGTAATCCATAAAGAAAACAAGAGGAACAATGTTAGGAGAAAAAAATCTTTAAAATGCAGGTTTCAGTTCTGATCTACGCAATTTCCAAGGCCACAACTTGGGACAGCGCCAGGCCTTTCTTCAGAGCTGATCACACCTTCTGCTCTTGGACTTTAAACATACCAAGAATCTCTTCATAAATTTAGAACCAATATTTTCCCCCCACTAGTTATTCCACTCCACTACCTAGAACTTATTTTCATTCTTTAACTTCTTTGTGTTGGAATTGCTATAGAACTGTGTATCCCCTCCTCTAGGCATAAGGGTGCACTTTGGCATTCTTGCTCTCCTTCCCATATATGCTGGATGATATAAAAGACATTAAGCAGCTATTCATGTACACTCAGCAACCAGCTGCTCCCAGGGCAGATTTAGTTGACAATTTCTAACAATAAAGACCTGCTCAAAAGCCATTTCTGCAAAGATACATAAATGTAGGTGTGAGGAGCCCTTTACAGATTGAGGACCCCTGTCTGTCATAGGAAAGGATGAGAGCAAATAGACAAAATTCAAAGCCTTGGTCAGATTCTGATCTGAGTGGGAGTATAAAAAGAGAGTCATTCCACTGAGAACAAAATTACTTCCAACTTAAAATGTTGCAAATGAGATTGGAATTTTTTCTTTGGTATAAACAGAGCCCACACTGACAGAAATGTAAGTGACAGTACAAGTCATGTATCAGGTGTAATTTCATCAAGTGACAGTACTTTTGTTAGTTTTGTGGGTGTGTGAAATGATTCTGAGTGGGATAGAATGGAAGATAAGGAAGGTTTTCATGTCCTTGTAGTTACTCATCCTACAACTTACATCTTTGGCATTTAAATCATAATTATATTTCATGTCTCTGGAATGCTAAGTGGATGTTACACCACTTTCCCACTAACACCCATCTTGTGGTCGTCACACCCATTGTTTAACTTCTACCACCCTGCATTTTATTGCAGAAGGCAGCCCACAGAGGTTAACCACAGGCGTTTCTGTCGAACAGTACAGGGCTATTGTATTAGCTGAGCAAATTTCGGGTGTTTGCTGCCACAAAACAAACCAAGAGAGGTCAAAGGTAGGTGTGTGCGCACAGATGTATCACTGGGAAAAGCAGGAGGCTGCAACTGGTTTGGAACCCCCCCGTCAGAATCCGGGCTTTGGAAGGAAGCCAGGCGTTGCCTTCCAAACAGGCGCAGCTGGATGCTGGGGCAGAGCCCGGCAGGGCCAGGCTGTATCGCTCTGGGGAGTACATGCAAACTCCTCTTATTCTTATCAACAGCACATCAAGCACCTGAAACATCCCATTGTATCCGAACTTGCAATGGAGATCTGAGCAGTTAATGAGTTACTGCCTGGTGAAGATGCAAACTTTTCTCACTATTAGTTAAAACAAATGATACCTTAGACTATAAAATGCCCTAAGTTTTTTTTCAGGAAACAAATAAACGTTCCTTTGTTTTTTTCGATGGTTGAACAAAAAGTTCAATAATTTGAATGATCACTGAAACATCAGTGTTCTTTTGGTTCTTTAGAATTTTAAAATTTATATAAAAATAGCAAAAGGAATCTATCAACTGCGCTGTGAAGTGACCCCAGTAGTGCAGTGTCAAAGCAAAGCCAGGACTGAAGGCAGGCTGCATCAAGCCTGACCACAGATACACAGGAAGCTCAATTCTGCCTGCTTCCCAGTGAGGGATGCCTGGCTCCAAACGGCTGTCCAGCACTCTCCTGCTCTCTGCACAGTGCCTTTGCTGCAGCTTGAAGTCTATTTTATTTATTCCTTTCTTCTCAAGTCAAGCATTAGCTACTCACTTTAAACATAAAATCTGCCAGCAGTGAGTACATAGAGGATTTTAGAAAACAAAGGGTGAAAGTAATGGCCCATGGGGAAAAAGAAGAGGATCTTTTAAAAGAATAGATCACTTATTTTACATGCCAGCTAACTGGGGTATGTGTTAGTAATGCACACGTTGTGCTGGTACTGAGAAACTATTTGCTCAAGGGAGGAGATGGTGTGGAAAAGAACTCTGCATGAAATAATTTGAAAAGCCTGCTTTGAACTTCTCAGACGTAAAATGTTTTATTTAGGAGCAACACACCTTTTCCTTGACAGCTGTTTTGCTACTGGCAAGGAGTCCTGATGGCACAGTGACAAACTGCTGGGCTGATTGCCTTCCAAATCAAGCTGTGGTCACATCTCTGTGATGGGAATAAATGACATCATTCAAGACCACGGTGTATCAACATTGTAGTGCAGAGCACCATCATGTTCCATACAATGTACCCCTATGACAGTTCAGCCTGTATGACCATCTACAGCTCCTCTTTGCTAATGTTTATATTTAAAGAGATGCAGAAAAATGCACGTATCTGGCCTTTTTTTTTAAGAGCTAAACTATACCGCTTAGCTAAAGAGTGACCTGCAGTCTCTTTCTCGCTGCTAAGGCAGCAGATAATCAATCATTCCTTCCACAGCTCTTCACAGCAACGAGAGGTCAGTAATCCACATTCATCTTTCCTGCAAGTCCGACAAAATGAGTCTTCAGTTCCTAAGGCAGCAATGGATTTGGTCTATCGGTTCCTTGAGGGACAGCAACTGAGACAATGAGTTCCTGTGGCACAGAGGGAAGAGGAGGGGTCACAGATTCCTGTGATAGCTGGGCAGCTCACATACTATACCTTCCAGCAATACTAAGTTTCAAAATTCAGTTTCCACAAAAGTAATTTTGTCTTCTTTTGCTCAAATCAAGGACTCAGTGGCCTGTGACAGCTGGCACACTGCAAGCGCCGACCACACGAGGCTGCAGGATGTGCCTGGCAAAGTGAAAACTCCATTTGATTGTCGTTCTTGATTGAACATTCATACCTTTTTTTTTAGGATTCAGCCAAAACCAAATCATAGTGAAACTTCAATCACAGATAAAGTATTCCATCTCCACATAGTGAAAAACAGACTACAATGAAAGATTATATTCTTCCATGATGGTGTTAGATCCTCATTTCTACCAGTGACAGAAGCCTTCCCATCAAGGATTAATTTGACTCAATTATCAGTTTCCATCTATAAGCTGCAATCATGAATCTATGCATCTCTGGTGAAAAAGAATTAAGTTACTGAATCAATTTATTCAGTAAGGGTATCTAAAAGCAGGGTGACTTTCACAGGGTTTACGATTTTCTAGTATCAGTCTATTTCTACTGGCAAATTGATCTGAAAACCCAATTGACACCTCTGAACCAGCCTCGCTAAGTCATTGAACTCTCACTGTTCATCAGCTGGGATAAGAACTCTGCCATTCTATCTGTGCCTCAGATTTCTGAGTGAACTTGGATCTCTTTTAAGCTTTCTCTTACATATGGAGCAGTCTTTTAATCAGAAAAAGCAAACTGCATGCAAAGAGAATATAATTAAATAGTAAAAGCAAGGACATATGATTTTATCACTGGTTTCCTGTATCATTTTAAATAAGCCAATTTGCAGAAAAATAGGATTCTACAACATTCTTTTAGTTTGAATAAATGAAAGTCTAGTCCCTTTTGATCAGAGTTTTCATTCTTTTAGTCTGATGTGGTCGAGGCATTATCTGGTTTTAGTAGGACGTGCAGACTCTTGCCCTGGGAGTGCCTCCCATGCCATAGGAACCTGAGGAAGACCAGAAATGCTGACTTAGACTGTGAAGAGGGGGAAGGGAACAAAAAAAATTGCTTTACTTATTTCTTAGCTTTCTCTTGAAAAGCACACAGCGTCCAGGTAAACTCTAAAGCAGTATGAACTTGCCTCTTGTCTTGTCCAGCTGTCGCTCATGTTTTCATACAGTTAGAATGCTTTTCTCTTTAGTTCTCAATTACTTACAAGCAGTGAAAGAGGCTTTTTACGCAGTGTGAGAAATACAGCAGAGAAAATGAAGTCTCAGCTATCCTTGGATGGCCTTGCTTATATAATATAGAAGCCTACAGAAATATAACACCATGGACACAAACCCCCAGTATAGATTTATGCACCTTTTATACCTTGGCTTCCAGCCAAATGCAACTGAATGCATGAATAGAAATATTTCCCAGCATTGATAACACTCCCAAGCTTGAGAACGGATATTAAGGCCAGCAGAGACACAATCCTCCCTGCCCCTTTTCTTACTTTGTTCTGAGGGTCACTCAGTGAAACTCATTGATATTCATTGATATACATGACTATTTGAGAACCATAGCAGGGCTGTGGGGAACAGAATCACTGAATCAAAGACCACTGAGACCATCAAGTCCAATGCGTGACTGAACGTGACCATGTCAACTAGACCATGACACTGAGTGCCATGTCCAGTCTTTCCTTGGACACCTCCACGGATAGTGACTCCACCACCTCCATGGGCAGCCCCTTCCGATGTCTAATCACTCATTATGTGAAGAAATTCTTCCTAATGTCCAACCTAAACCTCTCCTGGCACAACGTCCTCTTGTCCTATTGGCCCTGAACGCTGTGGCCATCGAGGTCTGTGGGCTCTTAACACTGTGGGCACGGAGTGCTGTGGGCACTGAACGCTTATGGCACCGAGATCTGTGGACACTGAGCGCTGTGGGCACTGAGCAATTCGGGCACGGAGCGCTGCCCGCCCGGGGCGCCCCCGCAGCCGCCACCCCCGCCAAGATGGCGCTGCAGCCCCCGCCGCGGCACGGAGCGGCGAAGCCGCTGGGGGGCGCTGCAGACGCGGGCTCCCTTGCGTCCCCCGGCGGCCGGGGCGGCCCTGACCTCGCAGCCGGGAACCAACGCGCGAAGAGCGGGAGGGAGGGTAGGTCAGCCCACTCCACGCACCCCCCCGCCCTTCCCTCCCTTCGCCCTCTCCACATATCCGCCCCCCTTCGCCCTCCCCGCTTTACCTTGTGGCAGCCGCGCCGCAGACCCNAGCCCCCCCCCCGCGGGCCCCCGCCGCTCCGGCGGGCGCCTCCCCTGCCCTCACCGTGCGTGCGGCCTCGCCGCGCACACCGCCCCGGCGTCACGTGCCGTGACGTCACGGCGCGTCCGCCAGCTGAGTGCTCGCCCGGAAGTGATGCGGCGGAGGCAGAGCCGGCCGGAGCTGCCGAGGTGANGGCGCTGCAGCCCCGCGGGAGCGCCGTGCCCGGCCGGAGTGGGGCCGCCCTGGTGCCGCGGGCGAGGCGGTCCCGGTGGGCGCTGCCCCGGGAGATGCCGGCGGGGTCCGGGAGCGCTCGGTGCCGCCGGGCCCGTCCCGCTCTCTCCCCCTGTCCCGGCGGCGGTACTGCGTAGCCCTGGCGGGTGAGTCCCCTGGGTTGTTGTGTCCTCGTGTGCGCCGCCTGCGGAGTCCCGAGCGCCGCTGACAGGCCGGTGGTGCGGGGGCCCGCAGCTCCCGCGCCGGGCAGCGGCTGCTTTGTTCTGGTGCGCTCCGTGCCCGTCCCTCACACGTATCGCGCCGGAACGTGAACGTTCGTGGTGTTTTCACGTGAAAGGCAGAGGAATAAAGTGCAAAGCGATTTATTTCCGAGGTGGTTCTGGCAATCTGAGTATCTCCCCCCTTTGCACAGCCACTTTTCCTCCTGCCTGAGCTCTCCCCCTCCCCCGAACGTGTTTACCTTGCAGTCTGCGCTGATCACTCTCTCGCTTGAGCTGTGGTGCGACTAATAAGCTGCTGATAACAACATAAATTATAACTTGCATAATCAATTTTTCAAGCAAATACTGGTTGAAAGAATGTGCCTTTCCTGTCAGTGCTGGGTTGCTGGAAAGAATCATTGATTATCTTTTAAATAGTTAACACTGCTGATATGCTGCCCTTCAAAATGTTACATTGATAACTGAACAGGCTGGTGCTAAGTGTCAGGATACAGCACTGATCCACAGCTGGCAACTTTTTTTGAATAGTAATGCCTGCCACGTAATTTAAAGGGGTACTAAGTACTCTGAAAAAAAATAGGATATAACTGTACAAACAGAAGGCACTGTTTGAACATGGGTATGCTGCCCTACCTTTTTGAAAATTACAGGCCTCACTGGCATGGTCTGTCTCCTTTTGGGAGATCAGTTGATCAAAGGACTGATCATCTAACCAAATTCTTATTATCTGTTTAAGAACCTCTTTGTTAAACAGCTAACGTGTAACTACAGTATAGGTGTTTTATTTGGGCTGTAGCAATGGAAAGAGGGAGTGTCTGAGTAGTGGTGTTTTGTGAGCACCTCTGAACACAGCTGCTTTTTTCCCTGGTGAAAGATAATCTTCAGAAAAGGAAACACAGTCTGTTAGGTAAGGTTGCATGTGATACTAAAGAGATCTGACCTTGTGTACTTGTCAGTTCTGTAGTCTGTCCCTAAGGTCTTCCCCACACAGGTGTGTCGTGGTAGTCTGTGGAAAACATTCACGGCCCTTCATGTGAAAGGCAACTCACAGTCTAAAGCAAAAGTTTTCTGACATCAGCAGAAAAAGGAGAGCTTGTGATCTGTGTTGAACTAGTTCAGATTTGCAAAGTACAACTGGCTTTATGGACTTCTGCAAATACCAGCTCTTGTAATGATTTCTAAAATTCTGATTATTTCCGAATAGCAAGGTGTGTGCAGGCATGAGTGAATATAAAGCTATCAGTGGGGGAACTTACAGCTTTGGCAACACTTGGCTGCTTAAAGTGATGCTTTTGAAATTGCTTTCATCTTGACACTGACAGCCTGCAGTATGAGCTGTAATCAACTTCTGGATCTTTAAGGCTGAGTTAGGTGCCTTCTCTGCACAGTTTCTTGCTTTAATTTGAAGTTGGATGTTGTTTTGATCATAGGAAATTCCAACTGATTTGTGTCAGTAATTCTCGTAACTTGCTGATCTTGGAAATTCATTCATAATTGTATCTTGCTTCCATTTAGCATGAATTGTATGGAAAAAAGGTGATCAGAGGAAGGAGTGGCTTTGAGAGGAAACTAAGAACAGCTCTTTTGGAAGACTGTCATTGAAACTAATTAAAGAAGTATATATTGAGCAAGAAAGTCTGCCAGAGAGTTTGACAGACTTCTAAGACAAAGAGACTTGTTCTGACAAATTCGTGAGTGGATGAGAAAGAGGCTTGGTTCCGCTGCTTGCTGGGTTCAGCTTAAGGAAGAGAAAGAAATCCTGTGTGTTGTGTGTCTGTGTATAGGGGCGGGAGGGGGGAGGGTATAAGTAGATGGAAAGGGGATGGAAGAAGGACAGACAGGACTCTTTTACACTTGCACTTCCTCGTGGCAGAAAGGGATGTATAGGTGGTTTGGATGTAAAGAGATGCACAGCTGTGGGTTGGCAGGAGTGCCCCAGCACTGCTGAGAATTGAAGCACTTGGTTCTCTTTATTGGTGCTGGGGAATTGTTGCTGAATTTAATTTATAGCTTTGGAGAACTGTGAAGTCCATCGTGGTGGGATTTTGGCAGTTTGGAAGAACTTGCAAATTGCAGAAAAAATGTTATTGTTTCATTAGGCACATGAGTCTGTGCTGGTGAATGTAGCAGGAAAACTCTGCTCTGAGTAAGAAAAGAAAAACAGTCCTTTCTTTCATCCTTGTAATTAATAATACAGAAGGAGCTGAAAATTTTAGCCAGAATTCTTGGAAGACTGAATGAATGATCTGTAAACACTTGAGGGACTTGGTAGTTGCAGGAAGATAAGAGGGAACCCCCTTACAGCTTCATCAGAATTCCCTGGCTGGGCTTCTCTCTGGCTGCTTCTCCCTAGGGGTCTGCATCTTATCTCACTGGCTTGCTTTCCTGTATTTGCCTCTGACTAATGCACTTTGTCTTCTGGTTTACTGGAAGTCTAATAATTTCTTTTGTCTCTTCCCCCTTCCTTCTTTTTAAAAATACAAGATTAATGGCTGTAATGTTTTGCAGACTATCTGCATTGGTGACATGGATTAATTGTATACTTGACTCTAAGTTATTCAGCACTAATGACATAGTAACTTGAAACAATTGTAATTTCGTGGCAAATGTTCAAGGCAAATGTTGCCTTCTGGTAAAGAGCCACCTGCAATTACCCCGTGTAAAGGTATGACACAAGTAAACTGTCTGTGCTGGTTTTCTCAGTGTCCTCTGTACAGTAAGTTGTCTCCAGTGTCTTGAAACAGTCAGTGATCTATCTTTTCTCCTCCCCCCCTTTCTTTTGACTCTAGCTTGAGTCAGGTAATTACAGATCTGGGTTGAAACCTTCCAGGGGAGTGATCAGAAAGGCCAGGACTTGCAGACATGCTCCTGTCACTCACCCGCACCTTGGCTTCCCCCCTCCATGGGAAGGGTTTGTGGAACCTCCTGGCTGTTGGTGAGCAAGTCGGAGAGCCCCGGGGGAAGGGGGGTTGGCAAACCCAGGGGGAGCTCTGATTTCCACACAAGTACCGGTGTTCTTTGTGGTGCCATAAGGAGGTTCTCAGTGTCACATGTGGCTTTGGTGTGACAGCATGGTGATGTCTGTACATTCTGATCTCAGTGTTGGCCATAACAGAGCAAGCAGGGGAAGAGAAAGGGAATCAGAGCCTTTTGCCTAAAAAAGATAATCTGAGAACTAACCCATTTAGGTCTCTGTTTTATCCGTGTGTCTTGTGGGGCACGCTCCAGTCCAATGATCTGCATCTTAAAGGAAGCAGAAAATCTGGATTTTAGGTAAAGCTTATTTAAATGCAGTGTTTTGGTACTAGAAGAATGATGGCTAGGGGACTACTTAACTGCAAGTATTAAAGAACTCTTTCACAGAAGTAGGAATACTCTAAAGAAGCCAGCAAAAGCATGGGTGGAGATACAGGATTCCAGTAAAGGGAATGAGCTATTATAATTGGTGTCTCAGAAAGAATAGTTATAAATGCTGTTCTGTGTACAGCATCTGTTTTGTGAAAGACAAAACTTTGCAAAATGTGAGAATGCTGTTACTGACCTCCTGTTACAGTTTGTTATTCCCAGAAAGTCAGACTGCCAGAGACAGTATGGCAGTCATAGTTGTCTTGCTTTTCTGCTTACTGAACAGAAGTGGGTTTTTTGAACCAAAGGGATTCAGTGCTCCTGAAATACACCAGTCTTATTTTTGCATCCATGTAGTAGCAGAAAGTGACAGTTTTGAGTTCTTACACTGATTTTTTTTAATGTAATACTTCTCCTCCTGCAGCTTTGAAACTTCTAATGCAGTCAGTCTTATCTTTTTGTTTTAAAACTGAAAGGGAGGGAGAAAAAACATCTTAATGCCTATGATTGTGAGAGGAACATGTAGCTAAGTAAGAGGCTCCCAAACACAAATGTCCTGGCTCTTGGTTTTGGTCATATGCTGACTGTTCAATATTTTCATTGCCAATGAGTCTGTGCAGACAGCCTCGAGAATTCTGGATCAGCTCATGAATGGGCGGCCTGGAAGTGCCAGAGGTCTGATGTGTACCAGCTTCCAGCAGTTACTTCTGCGTGGAGTTAGTGATTATGTCTCATGAAGGACAGGATAGAAACCTACACACATTGTCTCTTGTGAGGCACAGGACATCAAGTGAAACCAAAGATTTGTGAAAACCTACGAAAAAAAGGTATGTGTTGGTGGAAGCTGCCACCAGATTTCTCAAGGAGAGAGGAGAGTCTTTTGTTACAACTGGTGACCAAGTTCAGTTTCTCAAAGGAGCTCCTTTGAGGCATGGAAGTACTGCAGCATCATTTGTACAGTGGGAAGGGTGGTTGTTGTTCACTGCAAATCAGGAGAGAGAACTAGGGCTTCTGCAGGTGGCTGTGTGTATTTTCTGCTTTAAAAACTCTCGTCAGTTTAAAAATCCAAGTGTGTGCTCTTAAAGCACTTTCATGTGTCAGTGCTTTCACTACAACAATTTGTTGAACATAACTTAGATATGATCCCAGTATTTACGTGGTCAGCTGATGCTGAAGTTCCTACACAACTGCATGCAATGAGTGACTCTTTTGGCTCACAACCTGTAAACTCTGTTACACTTACTGAGATGGCCAGCAGGCCTGCTGTAAACTCCTTAGGAACATCTGCTGCCAGCAGGGATGTTATGAAGTGGTCTGGCTATTGTCTTTAGACTTGTCCCTTCACTGCCTGAAGGCTGTTTGGGTCACAGTCCTCACATCTGCTTTGTTCTGGAGAACGGACACTGTTACCCAGAGCTGCTGGAAGGGCTTCCTTTTTTTTCTGTGACTGCTGTCTTTATTGCTGAGAGCAGTAAGAAGTATAAAGTTATACTCTTACTACAGTTAGTTCAAAGCATATCTTATTATTACAGGAGTCACTTGATATCTACCTGAATTATATTCAGCTGAACATAGTGGATGAAGGCGCCTCAGACACTTCAAGGTGAAGTCTGATAGCTGAATTCAGTGTAAAAGAAAATCTGTGCACACTTTGCTCAGTTTAAAAGTAATTTTTTTTTTTTTCCATTGCAGAGTAGCTTGTAGACCAAGATGATTTTCCAAAGTTATTCTGGTTTGGCTGCAGATAGTTGCAGATAGTTTTCTGTAGATTAATTTGCGGACTGGACTGAACCAGAGTAAGGCAAATATTTGTAGCACAGCTACTTTCGGATGCTTGCAGTGAGGTGCATCTCTGTCAAATATCTGAGGGCTGTGGTTTCCTTTGGTCCCTTAATCTGAAGTTTTGCTGTAGACATGTGAACTAGTTGTGTCAGAGCACAGAGTAGCTCTGCCTGTGGCATGTCGCTGCTTTAATTATTCATAATACAAACTGTAGTGCTGGAGGTCTGTCATGCTGTGCAAAAGTTACAGCGTACCCTGGAAAAATACTGAAGAATTATTCTTTTACAACCCTCTGCACATGAAAGGGAAAAAACCACACAAACTCTCATTAAAAGATTACTTGCTTTTTTGTATGTGCTGGACCTCAAGAGTTGTATGGCCTTTGAGAAGGATCTTGGGAGAGAAGGGGAAGATTGGTAGTTTTTAAATGGATGGAGATGAATTGGTTGGTGACCAAACCTTTGTTTTTTGAAGGTAGTTGAGTTTTGTGCAGTGAAATAAGTGAGTTTGTTCATGTCTAAGTGTGCATGGATGGAGTATAATTTGGGTTCTGGTTTCAGCTTTACTGAAAACTGATGGCATGATCTTAAGCATCTGTGTTGTTTGGCTGTCTTGATTTCCCCTCAGCCTCTTGTCTTGCTCATAGTCTAAATAGACTTCTCAAAACAAGTACTGCTGCTGAATGAAATAGTTCATTAATTTATTTACATTACAGAAGCACCTAAAGGCAACCTTCTAAAATTATATTTTGTTTAGCTAACTGGACTTGGGTTTGTTCTTTGAAAATACAATAATCCTAACAAATCATCCCACCCACCTAATAAAGTAAGATGAAGCACATAATAGGAAAGGACTTAAAACTTTTTAATGGGACCAAGTGGAAAAGCAACGAGAAGTAATCAGTAAGTAAGGTATTCTGTGGTTAGGGAATGTAAAAGAAAGGGAGGGATGATGCATGTGTCTCTGCTGAAAAAGCTACATAAGGAATGCGTCTTATAAAAGAAAACATAATAGAGTGCCTTTAGGCTCTCTCTCCCTATAATTTTTCATATTATTATTCATTTTTCCATGTATAATTAGCTTCACACAGTGAACTACAGATCCGAAACATCTCTTCTGTTTTTTTCTTAAGACTGCTTGTTGGACTTTGAACGTGAAATGTGGTGTCATGCTCTGTGTGTTAGTCAGATGCTCTTCAAGAGTGCGGAAAGCAGGTTTCTTCTGCCCAGTCTTGAATGGAAAAATCTCCCTTGACGTCCCAGCTCAGGACTTGAAGTGACAGCACACCATGTCGTGGTTCACTTGTTTGTGAAGAGACTTTTGCCTGCATCCTGGTGACTGGGGAGACTTCTCTAGGAAGAGATCTGGGATAGCTCTGGTTCTTGGCACTGAGACCTGACCCAGCATTATGGACTGTAAACATTGTTTCTGAAATATTTGCAGATTTTTGTACCTGGCCCACTCTTCCCTTCCAAACTAGTTAAGCCTTTCCAGTATGGCCTTTCTCAGAGAAGTCCAGTTCTCATTTGAGGAGGTATTCAGCCTTCCATTCCTGGCTTGGTTTTCCCATAGACTGCCATGTAGCCTTCTGCCAACTCTGCATGGTCCCTTCTCATGTGTTTGTATAACTACCTGTTACAGGCATGTTCTGTAGAGACAAATTTTACCCAGTTTCATCACATTTCTGAAGCTGGTTGATTTCCAAAGCTCAGACCAAGGTTAATCAGAAATAGTTTGTTACCCTGCTTTGGAACACATGGTCAGAGTTCCCATCTATCTGCCCCCAAAATCATAACCACTCTGGAGTTCACTGAAAGGTGCTTCAACTGCAGGAAGCCTCACAAACTAATAATTCATTTTAACTAATTGCAGCCGGACATTCCTGCTTTTAGAGTTCCTCTTAAGTAACTTTGCGTAAGTGTATTTGTGCAGCAGAGGTGCAGGGCAGATTAATGTGACAGCCTGATGCTGGGGATGTGGTGAGGTGCCTTCTGGGTTTCTGAAAGCCTCTTATGTGCCATTGTGCTGCACTCAGAGTGCTTCTGCTGGGAAAGTTCCATTGCAGGTTAAGACTTGAAATAAGCTGTTTCCATACCGTGCTGGCTTTGCTGGCCGAAGCTTGGTTTGTGCTGTAACACTTGCTCACCAGGTGCTTTGGTGCTGGGGTGCAGAACTCTGGGCTGCACAGGGAAAGCTTCCAGAAGAACTGATCCTCTCCATTTCTGCCTGCTGAAGAGGGAAAAGCTGTCGCTGACTCCCTACGGAGCTAGTTGCCTTTGGTGAGAACCTCTTAGCCCTGGCAGGACTGCCGAGGCCAAACAAGGAGGGTGATGGCAGCTATGGCGCTTGAGGGCCCCGCAGTGATCTCTGTGCCCCAGCGCTGGGGAGATCCAAAGTCACCAGGGAGTCAGGTGCAGAAAGAGGCAGGTGAGCAAAACAAAGGTCTGTATAACCCTGAGAGTACATACTATCCACTTATTTATTTCCCTCTGGATTGCTGAGGGGTTGCTAATGAGCTGTGCAGGGCTAACGAGCAGTGCAGGCTGTTGTCTGAGTTATTGTGGGTCCACGCTGTTCCTGGTGCACCTGGGGATGGTGTTGATCACAGCAATCGACTCCACCTTGCAGCCTTGACCTGAGGACTGAATGAAAACCTGTGCCACCAGTGTTGATGCTTCTTTTCCCCCCCACTGCAGTCACAGTGTGATTTAGGATGAAGTCAGTCAGCCACAACGCTTCGCTGTGCTGTGATAGCCTTTAAATACAGACCTGAACTAACTGCGAACTCATACTAACTTTTTGTTCCACATCCAATAATTGTGTTGTCACAAAAGTTTACATGTGCTGCTACATTAAAAATTTTAGAAAGGTTAATTGGGCAACTTGGGAGAACAGAAATATAAAGAAAGGGGAAGAATTGTAGCTGGCAGTTCTAACAGATGTTAAAATTTCTGGCTCCAGACAGTGTGCGTGTGTGTGTATATAGGTGAACCAATGTGGAAACTACTTCAAACAACCTGAAAAGGTTTGGCTTTTGCTGAGTAGAGCTGAACTCCATCAGATTCAGTTTCTTTTGAACTTGAAATAAGTTTTTGCTTTCGGTGTGTGTAGTAGTCAACTGTAAATGTAGATTTGGTGGATCACAGGTTTTTTCTAAAGAAATACAAATATATTTGAAAAGTAGTTTGTTGCATAAAGTTGCCATGACAATGATCTTCAAAATGTGAACTGTAAGATGTTGCTTCTGCTCTGTTTAAACAGGTTCCTGGGGGAATGAGGCTGCACATGTGTCCCCCCTCTCTTCTTTCCTCCCTGATGATTTATAAAAGGAATTATTTAGATGCAGGGGGCCAAAAGAAGTTAACATAGAAGTGCCAGATGTTAGCTTTTCTTACAGTCTTGAAATTCATGGGATGCTATAGTCAAATAGGAAGAAATCCAAGCTAGTACTTCCACCAAAAGAGAGACAGGCGCTCCTCTTCTCCTCTGCACATTAAAGCTGGCTGATGTCTGTGCACCCACAGGACTGTCTGCTAAAAGAGCTGTGAGGCCATGGAAGAGGGGAAAAAGGGTGGCTGTTTGGGTGGAAGATGAGGTTTGAGAGCAAAGGATATAAACCCAGCATGAAGGAACTATCTGGTCTATCCACCTCAATGGTAAATGCTGAGAAATAGTTCAGTGGAGATACAGTTGTGCTCTGTGGGTGTATATGGACAAAAGTAGCACTCCAGAGTTTCTAGGTGTTTTGAAACATTTTGAATGCCTGTGTCTGTGGGCTTTTCAAGCTTTTTTAAAAGCTTTGATCTGAACTAGGTTTTATTTGTCAGTCAGATTTGTCCTAGTCCAAATACAGGACTCAAGTTTTGGGAAAACTCAACTTTTGTGGAGATTGACATGTATGATAAGACCTTGTTTCATGGTTGTCTTTCTACATTCATTCCCTGCTTCCTACTGAAGAAAGCACTGAACAAGCTAATGATTCTACTAGTTTCCTAAGGAGTAGTATGTAAAAGGTAAGTAAGTAAGGCAGCTTTTGATCACCTGTCTTCTCCCTAGATGTACTAAGATCTGTAAAACAAGACATTTTAGTGTTTCTGTTCCTGTGGTAGAGCAGGAGAGTGTTGCCAGAGATTTATTGTTTGTTGTTTTTCTTCTAGATCAGATACAGAGGTATTAACTGGGGGCTGTAGTTATAGCTCTCACTACGCAAACCAGACATACCTTTGTCTGTCATCTCTCAGAGGTTCGTTGTTATATAGCAGAGTTGGGAATTCAAGAGAAGTGAAATTGAGCCAGGTCAACTGAACATGGGAAAACAAACATGAAAAAGAATGTGCTAGAGAATGAAAAAAGAGAATTACCCTCCAGACCCAAATCATGCTTTGCTAGGTAGCAGCTGTCTGGCATTCACAGATTAACCAGACGCTCAGCTAACATGTAGTGACAATGATAGCATGTCCTCTGTTTTGCTTTGAGTGTATGAAATGAGGAATTAACTCTCCCAGGCTGAAAGCCATAAAAGTATCCGGAAGTGTGTGTTTACTCCTAACAAACATTTGAACTTGTCTGTATATTTCAGTACCTGTTTTATTCTTTTTATGACAATACAGAGTTAGTGGTGTTAATGCTACTCTGTAAGTCAAAAAGTGAAGTAGTTTTTTCATAAGATGACTCTCTGAACAAATGGAGTTTGACTCTGAAGGGTTTTATTAAATGCATAATTGGTTCTCAGTGATTTGGTGCAATTTTCATGGTTTTCGTGTTTTTTTCTAAATGTAAAGATTTGTGTGGTCTTTTGTCTTTCAGCATTCTATGTGGAACCCAGGGAGCCTGAAGGAAGCTGTGAAGCTAATGGAATGATTCCCCGTGTAGCTGAAACTATGTAAGTATTAGATGTTTGCTTGCAAACTCACCTGCCCAGCATCAATTGTTGGGGAAATGACTGCTTCGGGTTCAGCAGTGGCAGTCATCCGCTCCTGCCTCCCCAGTGGAAAGCTGTGTGTCTGTTCAGAGAGTAGGGCACCCATGATGCTGTTCCCTACTCTCAGCTGTTTTAGAAATCATGTATCCCTGTTGACTAAAAGGCAGATAGTGCATAGTGGAATTCTGTGAAATTCTTACAGACAATGCTCAAGTGTTTGTGAAAAGCTGAGGTGGATTGAGGCTTAGTTAAACTCTAGTGGTTAAACTTAGTTAAACTCTTGTTTTTGCCTTAGCTAGTGAACTGCTACTTGGAAAGGGATTTAATGGTTGGCTGAGCTGTGTCCCCTTTTGTTATGATATTTCCTAAAATTTGTCTTGGAAGTGTTCTTGAATGTATGGAAGGTTTTTTTCTTCTACTCTCTTGATACTTTCTCTGTTTGGAAACTCATTGTGAATTCTTTCCGATGCAACCTTTTACTAAACAGCATAATGCTTGTTTTGTTTGTTATTCTCTGGACATATTCAGTAATTTCTGTTACTACAATAACACCAGTCATCAAAGGAAAATACAAGGTTGCTTAAATATCTCTTTTGCATCTTCTCGCCTCCTGCCAGCTCTCCCCCACGTTAGTGCTGCCATTTTCAATTGTGCCATGGTGTGCCTGTGTGACAAAGAATTATTTCTGAGTCGCTTTGTTTTGCTCCCTTCAAATCTTGGATTATGTGGGATCTGGTCACTTGAAAATGGAGAAAAACTAAATTCCTTACAGCACTTAGAAAAAAATCCCTCAAAAACTCCACCAAAACAAAAGCCTCACCAAGCATTAGCCAAGGCTTTGCAATATCTTCTAGGTTTTTCATTTTATACATGGGGCCATATGGTTTTGCTCATCCTTTGTTCTTAGAGGGTGACTTGCCTTTCACTGGCTGTATTCACCAGCACCGGTCTTCCTGTGTTCCCCATTGCTACCTCCTTTCTAGAAAGGTCAATCTCTAGAGAATGTCAATCTCTGCTTTGCAGTTCCTGTTAAGGGGAAGATGGCCTCATGGGCTTCTTGGTGATTCATATGTGCTGGAGGTCATTGCTAAATCCTTGTCTGAGTAATAAACTTCTTTGGGAGTTCTGCATCCTGTAGCACTGAGGACATTCCAGCCTCAGCCCAGAATTTTGAACTTTTTTCACAGAATGGCCAAAGCAGTGGTCAGTGCTGCCTTTTATATCTTGCTTTTATGTTGTACAAGCCTCTTAGAGTAACATTGCTCTTGGGAATTGATCCTTTTGGAATTGGTGCTTTGCCACCAATCCACTGTAACCTTTGGGCATGGGGGGAGTTTATACTTGTAGTTCCTGATCCAGCTGGGAGAAATATCTCTGCAGGTCCTTGCGCTCCTGTGCCTGTGCTTGGCATGGCTGAGACGTGACACTGGCGTTACTCTGCAGGTAAATGACAGCTCTGGTCACCTTCCTGAGGGTGCCCTCTCACACTCCTTGAACACTGGGTTCAGTGCAGTCCCTGATGCTGCAACTAGATCCTCTCTCCAGCCTTCCTTAACAAAAGGGCTGACTTCTCCCACTTGTTTCTATCTCCTTCCGACGCTCTTGTTCCTTTCATGCCTTGAAACCTGAGTCATGTAGGAAGCGGAGGTGACTCCTAAGTGAAGTGGATCCAGCTCAGTGAAGGCGATTTACAGAAGGGTAGCTGATGGAGTGCCAAAAGACTTTTCTCTTACAAAACCAGATCCATGCACAAGGTGCCAGCAGATGCAGTCTGGCTTTTTTTTTTTTTTTAGCTCTTCCCAAGCTGGTTTTGCTATTTTTGGGGTTCTAAGTATCTGTCAAATGGCATCAAGTTTCGAGTAGTACAAAAGTGAGGAATTGCAGCAACTGTACATGAGTATCTTCTAGTGTTTGTTCATAAGGAGTAGGACTGTGCTCTGAAAATCTCCTCAGCAGGGAGGAGGAAGGAAGAACTTACTGCAGGGAAGAGCACTGCTGGCAGTCCCCAGGCAGGGACTGTTCAGGAGCAGCACTAAGCTCTTGGTAAGGCAAGTAAGAGTACAGAAATTGTGTTTGTTAGAGGGGTACGACACAGCAGATGTGGTTACCTTGCACTTTGTGGGTAAATGCTGCTGTGCATGCCAGTGGTTGTTGGGAACAGCTGCTGGGACACTCCCTCACATACAGGTGTCTAATAATGCTGGGCTGACCATCTCTGTACTGTAGTGCTCTTTTTGTGACAGCAAATGACTTTAAACCCTGTCTGTTCATCAGGCTGGTGATGTCACTTTGTAAACCTGAATATTAGATTGTTATCCTCATTAATACAAGCTGTTGCTTAGGAATGACAGCATGAATCACTTGTATTAGGATGCAGTATGTCAGTCTCACAAACTGCCTTTTTTTTTTACGCTTCAAATTGGGACTCCTAAAGTGAATTGGATTAGTCTCTGTCAATTATGCTGTGTGTGATTTGACTACTACCAGCTACTTTAAAGGAAAGTACTGCTCACTAATAGGCAGCTGTTCTTTAACCTGCCCATAGGGAAAAGCTGCTCCAAGTCACCAGTAGCTCATAACTGCTGTTATGTGTTTGATTTTTTTGTACTACTTAAATGCTGCTTTAAACTCTAACACTGGTCTTTACTCAGGATTTTTTTGTTCTACTCTTTTACCTGTGTGCTTTTCTCTAAAGAAAAACTTGTCCAGTGTAGTGCTACCTGTCCCTGAGAAACTGATTGAAGAACAAGAATTAGTGTAGATTGAGCATTTGAGTTCTGCTGAATTTAAAGATGAAGGGGGGCTGGAAAAAGCTTGGAGTTAATCACTAAGCAGTTCTTACTCTGCCTACTAATATCCTGTTTATTTTGGTGTAATGAAGTAATGACTGGTGGAGGCTGGAGAAGATGATGCTCAGGCACATGCAGCACAGGAATCAGTGCCAGGCTGTGTTCTGCAGTTCACAGAGCAATGAAGTACTAAGGGCCAGTGAAATTGTCTTTGGAGTTGTTTATTTGGACATGCATATTTTCAAGAGTCCTTTAAGATAAAAATTACTAAGAATTTTTTAAATACATTAAATTGAACTTTACTTGCCTATAAAAATGATGCTACAAAGTTCGTGTTTAAAGCAGTGTGATGACAGGACGTATTAGATGTTTATCCCGTTGGCTGCATAAAAATAAGTATTTGTTTGTTATGTGTGTGGGTTATGTGCTGAAGAAAAGGGATTGGGGAAGGAAAGGGGAGACAGGTAGTTGAAACCAGCATCTCCTGGCTGTTGTAACCGACATACAGGCCTGCTGTAGTTGCACTGGCAAGGGTTTTTGTTCATGCAGCTGCATATGTGCTGTTTTCTCAGAACAGGTACAAGTGGCTGAGAGATTTATTGTTTGGAAGCTGAGAATTCATCTGTACTTGTTGCTGCTGTTGGTTTACAGCTTAAAACGGTTCAGCCTCATAAGAGGTCTACTCAAGAAAGAATGAATACAGAAAAACTGATATGACATCTGTTATCTCTCTTCTTTCTTGTACTAATTCTAACCTGGAAGCAGTACACAAAGACAAGGCAAACCCAAGTTTTGTGTTTGGGGCTTTTGCCTAGCTGACAGCAGAGATGAAATGCAAATGAGAGGGTAAAGGAGGAATATGATAAGCAATTGCTTTCTTGGAATTGATGGTTCTGAGAAATGGACTGTCCACAGCGTGCCTGCCTGCTGATACGGCAGCGTCAGAGTGTTAGTTTGGCTTTAATAGGGAAAATTTGAGAACCTTTTTCTGTGGGTAAAATATCTTTTCCAAATATGCAAGGCTTTGTGATTTATAAAAACAGAGTATGATGAAATCCTATTGGCATTTTAATTTTTATTAAAAAAAAAAAGCCTGAACTGGAATTACTGCTTCTTATCTGCATGTGTCTGTCTGAAGAAGTTTCATTAAGAAGGCCCCCTTCCCTGTCTGTCTCATTACCTGAAGGGAGGAGCCCACTTGAAACAATTAACAATTCTTGAACACCCTCTTGTGCGTGAAAAGTGAGTGTTGCCTCCTTTCTGCAAACACACTCTGTGTAGGTTTTAAGTATTAAAAGAAATCTAATTCCAAACTCTACTCAAAAACAAACACACAACTTCCACGAGCTTTTAATTTTTATTAAACCCCAAAACAAAACAAAAAACCAAACCAAACAAACAAAAAAATCCAACAGCAACCCCCCTCCCCAAACCTCCTTTTCCTGATTTGCTGAAGGTACAGTTTAGATGCAATGCTTAGGTCTCTGCCAGGTTGTCCTATCAGTGTCCCTGTCCCCTCTCCCCTGCTTTGTTTCAGTGTTTTATATTATATATATAAAATGTGGGTATACTTTTAAAAACTATTTCCTTGAAAATATTTCTGGGTTAGAGTAGTGTGTCTTGATGAAGCCTGTACATGAATCAACCTCTTTGTAACCTATGTTGCAGTAAGAATTTTAGGAATTTCCTTTATTAGGACCCGTTAGGATACCGCAGCCACTGAGTGAGCTGCATTGATTTCTAGGTAAAACAGTCTGAAATTGCCTGAAATTTATGGCATTGCCAGCCTTCTGTACACTGCTCCTTTTTAGTATTTAGAACTTAAATATCCTGAAGTCGATCGCTTACTGGCAAATGTTATCCCACATTTAATACTTAAAATATCCTTTGTAGACAGACAGCAGTTTAACTCTCAAACTGTTTTTCAGGTTGGCTGAGCAGCTAATGGCTGGTGGCTGCTAATGGCATGGTGAGATGTATTGAAGAGCAGCTGCAAGGGTGTCCAAGGGCAGGGGGACTGTGCTACGAGCTGGTGTGCAACATCATGGGCCAGTGCGTCACCAAGTGCAAGAACCCTTCTTCCACTCTAGGCAGCAAAAATGGGGAAAGAGAATCCGGCAGCAAGTCGCACAGTAAGAGAAGTGCAGTCCACAAAGACGACCATGGCTCAGCTTGTGGGAAGGCTTCAGGAGACATCCTTGTGAATGGGACAAAGAAAACAGACACTGCTTTAGAGTCCAGTCAGCCGCTGATGCTTTCTGGAGATACAAAGAAGGACTCGGTTTGCAGTGCAGAAGAATCTTCACTTCAGAGGATCGGGGAGTTGTTTAGGAGGTACAAGGATGAACGGGAAGATGCCATACTGGAAGAAGGGATGGAACGATTTTGCAATGACCTCTGTGTTGATCCCACTGAATTTAAAGTACTAGTTTTGGCTTGGAAATTCCAGGCTGCTACCATGTGCAAATTTACAAGGTTAGTTCTTGTAGAACTTGTAATTATTTTCATATGTTAAAGTGTATCCTGTCAGCTGTTATGTTGGAGACACAGCCTCATTAGCTTCACTTATTTCTTCTAACACTTGTATTTTGATAAAATTAATTCCTACCGCTGCAGAAGGTAAGCTTTGTATTTTCTTCTCCCCTTTCCTCACAGTGGGTTTCAGAAGATGTGGTTTTGGTCATTATGCTGCTGGTGATGAACAGTGTAGTGAGATTCTGTAGACATTAATTTATTCTTGATTTAACAAAAGCAGTTTACTGTATCCAGCATTATCTTGGACACTGAAATTAATTTTTCCTTTAAAATACTGTGAGATTCTTTAGTAATTGCTGCCAACTCTGTTACCAGTCTGTGAAAGAATGACAGAATTGTTCCTGCCTAATTAGTGTTACACTTAATGTCTTTTTCCAAGAGTAATCCTGTTAAAGCATAGTGAGGGAAGGAAATGTGAGGGGTTTGTCTCCAGCAGAAGTTTCATACCTGCTGACAAGCGATTGCTATTCAAAGTGCTGTCTGCCCTTCTGGACAAGGGGCTCAGTCAGCAGGCTCATAGCACATGTGATGCTCCAGGAAACAACAGAATGGTAAAAACCTACCACAAAAGCCCACAGCCAAACCCAAACTGCAGCAGCCTCCCCCAGCTTGATGAGCAATGTCCAGGTAAGTAAAGACTGCCTACAGGGACTTGCCAGGAAAGGAGGAATTTTTTTATTTTTTGGTCTTATCTTGATTTGTTTGAATAATGCTGCCTATTTTTACTGAGCTTACAACTTTCAAAATTACTTTGGTGTTCAGAGCCTTGACCCAAGCCTTTGCTTGAAAACAGATAAGTATTCCAGCATTTTATGAGCCCTTGTGTCTGTGAGTTTGTGTCACATGGGTGACTTACTCTGGAATGCAAATGTGGATTTGCTGGAGGCTGAAGGCACAAGTATTTGCTAAGATGGTAAAGGAATTGTAAGCAGTGTCTGTGATTCTGCACAACCACTATGGGTGTTATTAATGTGGTTTTGGTTTTCTTGAAGGGGCCAGAGCTACTGGTGAGCAGTTACCTTTGTTTCAGGGCACGGTCCATGATACAAGTGCTGACTGACTTCTTCCATTAAGGAAAGCTTCTCCTGTGTGCTGCTCCACTTCTTGTTCTCCCTCCAACCCATTCCACAACACCTGCTGGCTCTGGTTAATATTGGCTGGTTATAACACTTGCTCATGAGCACCAGAGATCAGAGCTTGTCAGAGTGTTAGTCAGTCAGTTAGTCCAGCACTGGAGCTTTGAGCAGTGATGTTGTGCTGTGGCCTGTGTTGTGTGATGCCCTGCTTCCTTCCACACTCTCAGCAGGTGCCGTGTTGACTGTTGCTGTTGGCACCCTTTGGATTTTGCAGGCTGGAAGAGCAACAAAAAACCATAGGAAAGCAACCAGTGAAGTGCTTTGTCCCTTGAGAACAGCTGTCCCAGAGTATGGGCATTTAGAAATGCCCAATGATACTGAATCAATTTGGGGTGAATGTGTTCATTTCAAACATTTGCAATATCCTTTGTGGCACTAGAGGTGGCAGTGTCCTGTAGTTAGAAAACCGGACAGCAACATCTTCTGAATGCTAATAGTTCCCCAGTGGATCTGGAGGCTGCGTGTGGTTCTCCAGGCTGTAAGGCATGTCTTGGAACTGTCTCTCTTTTCAGTAGGTTCCATAGCCAAAGCCTTTGTGCCACCTGGGCAGAGCGTACACCTTGTCTTGTCCAGGTAATCCTGTTCCAAGTTGCTGTAGCTGAACAGAGATGGGAAGCATTTGACACGCGAGGTCAGTGGGAAGTGCTCACACTGATTTCTCTTCTGTTGCTTTATAGGAAGGAGTTTTTTGAAGGCTGCAAAGCAATAAACGCAGACAGCATTGAAGGCATTTGTGCAAGGTTCCCCAGCCTCCTAAATGAAGCCAAACAGGAAGATAAATTCAAGGATCTCTACCGTTTCACCTTCCAGTTTGGCCTGGACTCTGAAGAAGGACAGAGGTCGCTACATCGGGAAATAGCCATTGCCCTTTGGAAATTAGTCTTCACCCAAAACAAGCCTCCTATTTTGGACCAGTGGTTACACTTCCTAATCAAGAACCCCTCAGGAATCAAGGGAATCTCCCGGGACACATGGAACATGTTTCTAAATTTTACTCAGGTGATTGGACCGGACCTTAGCAATTACAGCGAGGACGAGGCCTGGCCGAGTCTCTTCGATACCTTTGTGGAGTGGGAAATGGAGCGAAGGAAAAAGGAAGAGGAAACCAAATGTGTTAGGTCTTCGGACACAGAGGGCCCGTGTGAGGAACAGACTTAGCGGTGTCCAAGCAGCAGTGACAAAAGGAACTTGTTGCCCTCCATAAAATGTAAACTCTGGATGTTTCTGGAAATTACCAAGGCTCCAGATTTTTCTACTTTACACCTTTTTCTGCCTTGTCTTTGAAAGGGCTCTAAAGTGCTGTATCATGTTTTAGGCACTTTCTTGATTTTGGTTATTCCTTTTACTCTTGCCCTGAAATATTTGACCCTGGCTACAAGTTAAGCATTTTTGGGGGTTGTTTTTTTTTTTTAAGACTTCAGATTATTATAAGTAAGTCTGATATTTCTTGCACAATGTAGATCTTTTTAGTTAGGTTAAATTAACGTTGCTAAATTATACAGTGCCAGATTAAGTTTTTCATACTACATCTGTCAGGGCAGGTCTGTACTGTGTGTAGTGCTGTTTACATTGATGAAATTTTAGGCTATAATAATTTTAAGTTTTTATACCAAGATGAACAGCAGTGTTAACGATAAATGCATTAATCCTGGGCAATAAGGCTCTAAAACCCAACATAAGCAACAGCTTTTGGTAATATGGCTAATTCTCATTCTGAGCTAACTCTTAGTGAACGAGTCCAGATCATTCCTTTTTTTGGACTTTCAAACTAAATGTTGGGATTGTTTTATAAAATTACTGTACCTGTCAGTCAACTGAGTGGTAGATGACGATTTGTATCTAAATCTCTTTACACATTCATGTAATAAAAGAGCAGTACTACCTCAGTTTTGTTGGAAGTGGACTTATTGATGGACTTCCATTTTCTCTGGAAGTTGTATTTTTGTGGTTACATGAGAATATTTTTACTTGACTAAAAGAACCAAAGGTTCTGCTTCTTAAGTTTGCTAAACATTGACAGAAGCAACATATAAATCCTAAGTCTTCAAGGAAAACTGTGGTATAATTCTGCTTTAATTTGTTTGATTTATACCTGAAGTATTACCTTACTTGTCTGGCAAGCACAGTACTTCTATGTAAGGAACTATCTTTTGCATTAATATTGATGAACCAATTTTTTAAAACCTATGTTTAATTGCTAAATTGCAGTTAATACTCCACACTTTCAGGAGAAACAATATTGGCATCTGATGACAAAGTGAATTCTTAATGTGTTCTTAATGACAACAGTGTAGATGAGTCATTTTTAGACAGATTTGATAATATTTGGATAGGACTCAATTTATTATTTTACAATGCCTGTATTGGGACTGTTTGCCTGTTGAAATTGTTGTGACTTATAGGGAGTTTTATTAACACTGGTTGAAACTTTTTTGGTTATTGATGCTACCTTTTTTAATTTTAGTATGTCAACTTTTTTTTACACCTTTTGGTAAGAGGAATGATTGCCAAGGCTTTTTCTATAGCCAAGTGCTGGCTTAGTTAATTTGATAAACTTCCGTTACACACCTTTTATTTTCAGAGCTGCATTTCAGGATCATAAAACGACTGCAACGAAAAAAACCAACCAAACAAAAAAAAAAGCCTGGACAGTCATCCATAGCATCTAATGGCTTTTGTGCTGTAAGGGTTTTAAAGCTAAAGAGAAACAGGTTTTGCCTGGTGAGCTTGTCACCAGATCCAGGATGTCGTGCTTTGCACATCTGCTGTGCCCCAGAGGGGTTAACAGAGTGAGGAGCGGGATCTGCCTGAATTCTGGGACTGGCTTTCCTGGTGTACAGCCTCTGCAGTAGCTTGGCTCTGAAGTCATAAATCACTAACAAAATGTGGATATTAGAAACTGTTTAAAAACAAACCCACAAGCCACAGATAGCATCTCTTTCATCTAATAAAGGAGAGTTTGGTCCTTGCTGCTTTTGCTGGGAGACAAGCTGTGGAAAACAAATGTGGTTGTTATAGGTGCAGCTGAGTCTGTCCCTTGGCAGGAGGAGAGCGCTGAAGTTGCTTTTAGGTGGGTAGATTTGCCCAAAGCTTTGTCCTTGCTACTATAACCTTCCAAGCTACTGTGGCGTGAGCACTGTTTGGCAGCAAAACCTGATTCTGGTTTGGTGAGCAAAGCAGGCCAAAGCACTTGTGCTGGTGTAGTTGAATTTATGGCGAGACTTTTGTTGGTGCTGTTACTTTTTAAAAACTACAATAAATTCCCCAACAGAGGCTGCTTTGTTAGGAAAACTTCCAAATGAAGACTGTATTTCCAAGTTTGAGACTCTTCATTCATTCAGCTGTTAAAAGCTTTGTTCATGACTTAAGGTTGTTTTTTTTTTTTCCCCTAAAGGAAAATTAAAATGTCCAGAGCGTGAAGACTCTTCAGTTGATAGCCAGTGCATGCCTGCACACCAGATCAGGGCAGGGGCTGCTTCTCATTTACATGCTAACATGCAGCAGCTCCAAAGGATGAGGGATAGAGCTTTCTTAGGAAGATGTTTATCTTGTGGCTGGAATGTGGACAGCAGGGAAGAAATCAATCTGTAGCACATCAAGCCCTTTTAATGTATCAGATGTAATATAGCTTCTCTTTAAGGCAGAGGTGAACAGGAAGGGAAAATCGGGTTTCCTTTTGGGGAAAGGACGTACCATTGCCAGTGGCTGAGTTTCCATGTGTTCAGTGTGGGGGACAGCCCTGCTCCTGCTCTTCTGCTTCAGGAGCAGGAGCAACTCCACCCCCTGGACAGAATACTTGAAAAATAGCCAAATGATCTGTCTAGCAAAGTACCATTTATTTTTAGCCTAATTTTAGTCTTTTAATTACCATTTACAGAATGCAAAACAGACCTGTATCAGTTTTAAGTTCTGAACCAGGAGCTGGAGGTGCAGCTCTTTGGCAGTGCTGACAGTGAGTGAGGCCGTCAGACCTTCCTTGATTGCAGGTGATTTTGGGATCCTAAATGAGACTCACTCGTGCTCTGTAATGCTGGGGGGGCATGACTGGGGTTTGCACATGTTTCTGAGAAGTCTTTCATAATATTGGAGCCTCTGAAAATATGTTTGTTTAATGGTTAAACTGTGAATGTCTGTGGAACAGGCCAAATACATTCACTCTTCATTTTTATATAATTTAAATCTTTATTGTGTAGGGCACAGGACTGTAAGTGAGCAGTGATTCTGATGAAATTCTTGAAAACATTGCAACTGTTTAATATTTTTTTAAATTAGAGTATGTGTTAGGGAACTTTATGCATGTAGTGAATCCGCTGCAACTTGGGATAAATAACTATAGATAACTGTATAGTTATAGTAATATACTGGAAAACTGGTCTGACATCCACAGTCTGTGGCATTTTACTACCTTCTCTTATATGCAAAGAAATACAGCTCCTGTAAACTTTAGTCCCTGGTAATAAAAGGCTGACCACCTGCACTGTATTATAGTTTGCAACACCTTTAAAATTTGGCTTCCAGATCAACTGGAGGCTCAGTTATGCTAAATTTTACTTGCATGGGTGCATTTCTGAGGTCAATGACTGATGACTGATTGATTCAAGTAAGTATTTGAAAGGTCCTGCCCATAGAACATGACCAAGGAAATGGAATTGAACACTGAATTGTGAGTTTACTTACTGCTGGTGCTACTCTCCATGGAGAATTACAGCTTTTAGTACTGTGCAATTATAATGAAAGACCCACAGGAAAAATAACTGCAGATGTGGCAGATGGTGTAAAAGCAGACAGCTGGAGCCAGCAGCAGCTGGGAATGCTGGGAGCGGCTTCCCTAGGCTGGCCTGGCAGATCTGCTCATGGATCAGGGTCTGGACCATGGCAGCTTCTCAGCCAAGCACAGGTAGAGCATGAGAGGAGTTCCCCCTGCTCTGCTGACTGTGAGTGACTCGGGTTGGTACACAGATGCAGCCTGTGTTCCCACGGGCAGGGTGGGTGCCAGGTGGGTCGGTCAGTGCTGGGGTAGCAGCAGCTTTGCCTATGTAACTTGGATCATTCACTCCTCCCATGTCCACCAGAGCCTGAAGAACCCATGGATCCAGGACTAGCCTGTCATCCATGGTTCCCAGGCGTGGCTATGCACTGCCCAGTGACCTTAGTCTTTTCATGACACTGTCAATATAAGTATCTTCCTTAGAGTTCTAAGCCTTGCTTCTAAAAAAAGCCCGGCAAAGTTAAAAGAAACACCCAAAAGAAATCACCTCAGCCATGATATAATTTGTTGGCTGAGGTTATATCATTCCCATTCTTTGGAAAATAATAGTCATTGTGAGCTTCTGGTTCTTGCAGCCTTGTGTTCTGCAGTGTGATCCTTTTTTAGAAGGTCCTCAAATTAGGCACTCAGTTCTTCCCTTGGACTCACTCTGCTCAAAGTGTGTGCATGTGAATTTAGCTCTTCATATTAACCTGAAACTCAAAACAGGGTAGTGCTTCAATATAGAGCAAAACATATTTTTTTCAAGTAAGTATTAAAAGCAAAGTTTCCTTTCTGCTTAAACTGTGTTGTGTGCAAACAAACCCACCCGTCTTACCATTTTCTCTCTGGACTATTGAAACTCGAACCTTTGGTTTTATAGTGTCAACTGAAGTGAAATACATGAGATTGTAAGACAGAAAGAAGGCTGTAACTCCTTCACCACGAAGTACATAGGTGTCTCTACCTCTTGTTCTTAGACTTGAATAGTTGAAGGTTACCATCCTTTTGTCCCAGGATTTTATGCCTGGGTGAGTATTTTTTTTAATCTACCCAAGTTAAGTATTATCTATTTGTCATAGTTTTTGGTATACTGTGTTTAATGTGTATGCAATGGACCCTTGGAAAGGGAGCTGGGTCAAACTGCAAACCAGTGTGTTGGTCCTCCCGGGTGCTACTTTCGGAGTGCAATAGAGCAGCCAAGCAAAGCTCCATGGCCGGGCCTCTTGATTGCCTCTGTCAGCACATCCTCTTCCCTCCTCGGGCTGCCTGTACTGACAGTGAATTGAAGATGGAGCAGCTGCTCCCCAGGAGGGAGCCACCAGCCTTTTCATTTGCCCTTGAAAAGCTTTAGGAACCCACCTGATGCAGTGCCATGAGTGTATTTTTATTTTAATCAAAAATACTGTGTTTTGTTCGTGTTGGACTGGACCTGTAACACCCAGCAAAGATGGGAGCTGCAAAAGCATAAAGGCTGCACTCATCCTTTTCCTCTCGGAGGTCAGAATCCTGCTCAGGATAAAGCCCCTATACTTGAGTAAAGCTGGAGCATTCTCAAGGGGACTGAAGGTGCCAGAGTGGCTTCAGTGCTCAGCTGTGTTCATTAACGCATCGAGGGGGTGTCTTTTTCATGCAGCACGTCTATGTCCCCTGCTGTCCTTCCCCAAAGCAAACTACAAGACAATTACTTTCATGTCAAATCCCCTGGAGATGCGATGCTGTAGCAACTGTTGCTGCAAGATTGTTCTTCCAGTGTGTCTGAGGGCTGCTTTTGGGGTGTGACCTCTTGCACTATTAGGATGGGCCTGTGTTTCAAGAGAGCGGGGGGACATGTGAGACAATAGGTAAAAGGAGCATGGATGTTCTTGTCCTGACAGCTTGCCTTAAATCATTGACATTGCAGCGGTTCCTTGCTACTATTGCAATCCTCAGTCTTTGAAAATCCAGCAGGTTCTGTAGGTTATACTATTTTTTCTTTTAATTTTTTTAATAAGTTTCTATCTTTGCATAATTGCACTCTTAAAATAAGCCCTTTTTGGATAACATGTCATTTCTCACATAGGGAAAAAAAAATCCATCTCCAATGTTTGTGTTGTAAAGTGGGGGATTTTCCCTCTTGTAAATTATATTTGGACTAAAGGTTGCCTACTCTTGAACCAGCGTGTTTATTTGAATGTTGCCATTTTATGCAGCTACAGCTGCTGACTCTTGGTCTTCTCTGGGGCCGTGAGAGTGGAGATTGTGTGACCAGAGGTGGCAGACCTTGCACAGAGGATCAGCGTAGCTGAAGGCTGTGCTACCCCCAGGTGTATTCCATGTCAGAGGACTGAATAGTGCTCAGTATTTTGAAGTTGTGATTTTTTAAGTCACATTAAACATAGTTATCTTAAAAATATGCTTGCTTTCTTATATGTAAGTTTGAAATAGTCTTTAAAAAGGAGATGGACTGGCAGGAGTGGTGGGAGGGCCTCATGCTGTTAGTTGTTGAGTAAATCAAGTTCTAGGAGCTGTGGATGGGACTGGCAGAATTAGGTCCTGATCCAACACTGTTGGGGTTTGCGCTGGCTGGTCTTGAGGGCATGAAACAAATGCAAGGCCTTGACGGGCTCCCTGGAGAAGGGTCAGCCTGGGAGAGCTGGTTGGTGCAGCTGGGTTTCTTTCTTGAGGCCCCCGTTTAGCCTCACCTCCCCCTCTGTGGAAGGAAGGCATTTTGATTGTGTTTGCTCCCAGAGAAGTCGCTCAGTGTAACCAAGGAAGTCCCGGGAGCACAGCTTTGTGTGGCTGTCATTGATCTCATTTGAACACAGCTCCCTGATCAGTCTCTCAGCTCCTCAGTAACCAGCAAGGGTGGGCACAAGAGTGTGTTTTGCCTTTTCAGACTTACCGAGAGAGAACCCAATTTTCTCACTCTGGGAAATGATGAATGTGTTGTGTGTCACAGAGCAGCCCCTGGTTCCTCTCTGGGCCAACAGTGTCAGAAATGTAAATGTAATGCTTGTAAATGGCTGGAGTAAATTCTGTTTCATGGAGGACCTTTTTTCAAGGGGATGCAGCCAAATTTGAAGCCTTGATCTAGAGGAAAAGTGGGAGAATTTCAGGACGATTCATCTACTGAATCCCATTTGGTTTTTAGTTTTACAGTTACTCTTCTTGTATCAAATTTTGCTCACCATCGTTGTCTGGAACAGAATGGAAACAGCATCTTATGGAATGTGCAATCTAAGGCACAATGCAAATAGGGTGTGATAAGGTTGTCTTTACTTGATAGCAATCCTGAGTGCAATGTTTTTGTTGTGTTCTTTTTGGAAGAAGAGCATTAAGTGCAGTCTGAGGTTTTTCTTTTCTTATAAGCAAAGCATTGCTTTGTTCATTACTGACTTCTTGTGAAATTTGTGCCAGATGTATATTAAATATTTTGGTGCTTTTTCTAATCCAAGCTGCCATTCATTTACCTGTGAGATTATTGTATTTCTGTATCTTTAAATGACCAATCCCTTAAAGAAAAAACAAAACAAAAAAATCCTTTAGTCACAATGTATGCTGACTACTGTAGCTTGTCAGTGTTCCAAAGCTTCTGGGTTTCCTGTATTTCAGTAAGGTCTGAGGGGAGGGGAACAGCTACAGAAATCTACACCACTGGAAAGGGAAGTCACATGCTGTTCTGTGTGTTACTGAACAAATGAGTAACATTTGTGGTGTTTACATAACAACATGATGGTGTTCACTTTTTTGTGCTCAAGCTTTGTACAAAATGTCTTATTTAAACCTGAAGTCCTTTTTACATTTTTCAATTAAAAAGGGACTTATTTTTCCATGCCTATAAATAGGACTCTTGCTACTTTTATTTGTCACCTGAGTTTTTCAAGCAGGAATCCTGGATGCTTACCTGCCTACTCCTTGCAGGGAGGTGACCACATCATTTTTAAAGTGTGTGGAATGAAAACTAGCTGGGTTTTTTCAACTTTGCAGTGCGTCTGCAGCAAGGAGATGCTGGATGTGAACAGGAGCGAATCCTTCCAGAGATGGGTGCTGGGGTCAGTGCCATTCACCCTCTTCTCTGAGCTGCCTGACCCCACAGTCTGTGCTGGGCTGGGTCAGCAGCAGGGACGACTGTGCTGGGGAAGGCACTGGCTCCGTTTCACCTTAATGTTGTTGCTTATGCCAGTTTGCAGCAGCTGCAGCCAAAGGATGCCAGGCTCATTTGGGAGTGGCTAAAGTACCTTTTTATAAGTAAAAAAAAATTGGCTGCATTCATCTTGCTTAATAACAGATTTAATTTCAGGAGTTTTGGAGGCTTTAAATGTAGTCATGACTGACACTGATATGAGCATCCCCTGCCTGCTCAGCTGCCTCTGGGCTTGTGCTGCACTTGTCTCCTCCTTGCCTGTATTTGCACCTGCCTCCTCCACAGCTTCCACTCCTTAAACAGAGAGCCCAGCACAGTGAACTTGGAGTTGGAAAGTAGGAGGGTGTAAGTACTCTATCAGCTGTATTTAATAATTTCTGGAATAATAACTATTTCAGCTTTATCACAGCCTATTCTAATTCACATCAAGAAATCTCTTGTCTCATGGTTGAACCTTTACACCAACATGTCCTTTTAATTTTTCTGTTTTCCTGAGTGCCAAAAGCTCTCCTAAGTGTCCCTATGCTTGGAAATTCCCTATGTTAACAAGAGATGCTTGAGCAGCCTCTATTTTAGGTGGCAGGTGCTGGAGCACCTCATCCTGCTTCCAGCTCCCTGGGGAAAGTGTTGCTGTGCTATGTCCACACAACCATGTGCTGTTCTTAAAACAGCCCTTGCCCCTCCCACAGCCACACTGAAACTTCTTTTTTCTTCTTTTATTTTGTGTGCAAGGGGTGGGTGGGGATGGTCAGGGAGGGAGGAGAAAGTGGAGATTGTCCAAGAAGTATGAATCACTGATTCCTTCTTTCCACGGACTAAGTGCAGTACTTTCCTGGAAAGGAGGCAACAACTCCATTTCACAGGCCAGCACTGCACATTTCCAGAAATCCACATAATTCCTGAGGGCAGCTGTTAACTGCTGAGCAGCTGCTGCAGGTTCTATGCTAACCTGGCTGGATGGTTTATGGCCTGGGTTTCAGTGAAGATGCCCCAGCTGGTCCCTCCATCTCCGGCAAGGAACAACATCCTACAGGCCAATCCCAACCGGATCCTAAGCGGCGCTGCCCCTGGTTTGCCCCACCTCTGCCCAAGCACTTTCCTGGCTCAACCCACAGCAAGAAGGTCTAATGGAAAAGTCTTTGTGTTTTAAGATGTTTTGAATGGCTTTTATTTTTAGACTTTGTAGAAGATACAGCGTGAAAGCCTATTGTTCTTGTGGTAAGAGATCTTTACAAAGACATTAATATTTAAAGTAATAAAAAATATCTCAACAAAAGACTTTGCTTAAAAACTTGGCAGTTTAACAAGCACTCCTCCCTCTGTCATTTTTTATTCCCATCAGACCAAGGCCAGGTTGTGATCCATGTGTGCTGCAATGCAAACAAGAGGTGTGTTAGCTCTGCTCAGGGCAACCTTGATGCACAGAACCTCAACTGGTTGGGGAACAAGGCCTGCCACCCTCAGGATCAGCACACAGAAAAATTTTTTTCCACACAGCAATTATTTGGCATTCTTTTTAATCAAGAAACCTCCTCAGGACTGTTGGTCCTCTGGGAGACAGCAATACAGGAACCTCGCTTGGCAAGAAACTTCTTCTGAGCCTGTGAGCTGGAGCTCCTGTCCAACCCACTCAGCAGCCTGAGAGTGAAGACAGGCTCTGTGGGCTTCCATTGGCTCCCTGGGGATGCAGATTACTGAATCCACATGTTCTGCTGGTGGGATTATACCCCTCAGTGATGCAAGCTTGTGTTAAGTGAGGGTAGTTGGAGATGGCCCTTGAAGAGTCAGTTTGGACCTGCTGAGCCCAGTGACTGCTGCAAAAGACACAGAGTGGATGCAACTCACAGCCATCCTCACCGCAAACCTTTCCATGGGGTGACAGGTGAGTGTGCAAAGTACCTGAGGTGATACAGGGGTAGAGAAGAGGCAAATGCTTGCTCAGAAATGTAAGAACTGCGGAAGTTGTAGCTGAAAGAAGCAGCAGCTGATCCAAGGCCACTAAACACCACTGAACCTTCTGGGGTCAGGTCAGGCCCCCCCACCACCCCGGCCAATTCTATCTGAGGCAGCATTTGAATCTGAGCCTCACACCCAGTGACCTGCAGTCAGCACTTTGTGGCAATAGTTTGGTGGTTTTAAAAACCAAACCACCCAAAAAAACTGTCTCTTGTGGAAACTGTTTGATTCATGGCCACAAAAAACTTACCTCATTGTCAGTGGGGATGAAACATCCATCGGGGAAGGAGGGTGAACTGATACAACTTGTATAATTAATTAATGTTCTGGACCCTTGGCTACATGAGTGGTGTCAGCTTTTGTCAGTTGTGGCTCAGGCCTCGCTTATGGGCAGAAATGAGGGCTGAGGTTTTGCTGGCTGGACAGGAGAGTCAGACTGAGTGAGTACGACAGCTCCTTCAGGCCTTCTCTCTTTTCACTCCCTTTTGCAGGGTTTTAATTTTTAACAAATTAAGATAGAAATATTCAGCTCTGTATTTTCCTTGGTTCTGTGCAAAATAGGTGGCAAGTTACCTGTTCAGTCCAGGAAAGAGAACAACGCACAGCGTGTTTTTGTGCAGACTTCTATAAAGCTTTTTGATGTGGTGGTCTAACTTCTTCACCTTTTTCCTTAGGTTCTGCTCCTGCATGAGAGCATAAGCATTAAAACCGCAATTCATCAGCAGTCATACTTAGAAGTGCACTTGGGGAGGCTGTATCCTGAAAGCATCATGTTATCTAGTGTGATATTGCTTCTCCAAACTGCCCTATGAGAACTGATCCTTGGCAGCCCCTTTGCTCCAGCACAAGGAGACCCTTCTGTTACAAGCAGCTCTGCACCTAAGTCAGCTCAAAGTTACCACTCCAGGTTCCCAGAGCAGTCCCTCCTCAATAACTGCAACAAATATCAGCGTAGCCTCACACTCACAGAGTCAGACAGCTGCTCCATTTTCTCATAGAAGATGTGTTTTCCTTGTTTCCCATTGCTGTGATTCATTTGCCATATCCATCTCCAAAGGTGACCTGAGGCAAGAGCATTCCTACTTCTTAGCTCGCTACCCTTCACAATCCATCCATTTATAGCTTCAAGGGCATCCACAGCACTCTGTGATTTCTGGAATTCTAAAATGCAACGAGAAGGGAACATGCTTTGGCAGTGCTGCTGCTGCCCTCCTCCTTGGCACCTGCAAGGCAGGACTAAAGGTGTGGAGCAGGAGGGAGATGAGAAACTGAAACCACTGCAGCAAGCAGATCCTCATTTTGCTACAGAAACAATAAACATCAGACAATGGAAATGCCAGTTGGCTGCAGCAGCCATCATCCAGCTGTCCTCACCTTTTATATTGGGTGAAGTAATCATAATTTATATTATGATTACTGGGCTGTGTGAAGCTGCACAGTGGCCAGCCCTCACTCTGAAGTACTGGAGCCCATTACCTACCTTAGGAATTTTTCTAAGGGTTATTTTTTTAAGCAGGTGTTTTTTCCTCTTAAATACTTAGCTGTAAAGTGCTCTTCCAAACAATATGGGCTTTCACTGGAGTATTTTAAATACCATCCCTCTGAGCATACCTGAGTTTCAGCAGGTCTTGCTGTGTCTGTGCTAAGTCCCAAGGGCTCATGAATAAGCTTATTTGAAGGGAATAAGCAGGCTGGGTGTGAAGGTACTTACTGAGGAAACAGCAGTTCCTGTGCTTTCCACTCTGGAGATCCTTTGGCAGGAACAGTATTTCCAAGTCTTTCAACTGGCTGAATTCTTCTTGCAAATCTGTCTCTGTTAATGACTTCTTTAGACCTGCCACATAAATCACACCTTCATTTTCTACATCCAGTTCTAATTCCTTTATCAGAACATCGCAGTCCAGCATTGCTGCAGTGACGGGTCTCTGCACCTGGAGTGGATGCAGCAGGAATAAATAGCATGTCAGCCCACACAGCTCTGTGTTTTGAGTTTCTATTTTAAAGTGTTTTTCTCCCATTACCAGAATTTGCCAGGCTGTTTTCCCTCTCTTGAAAAAAACACGACTAATGAAGTCGTGAAGTTTTTAATGACTATTTAATTAGTCATGAAAAAGGAAGAGAGATCACATGTGTCATGCAGAAACACTATAGAACTAAAATGCCATACTCTGTACAGCCCTGTTACTTGGCTCTTGGTTTTAAGGCCTCCAGGTGGAGGTCAGAATGCTTTCTAACCCCTTTCCGCTGACAGGCAGAAAGGAAAAAAGAGGGATATAACCACTTGCTTTCTGCCAATGGGCCTAAATTGTCCAGGGACAGAAAGACTGTAAGAGCACAAGCAGCCAGCATTTGCCCGGACACTGCTGTGAGCAGATGTTAAAGAGACAGACTAGAGGCTGAAATAACTTGTGCTTTTGCTATTTGCCTTGTTTACCTTAATGCAGGATCCTGCTACCTCAGCTCCATTTAGGCTTTCCACAGCAAGTTGGGCAGCTTCCAGCACTTCGTATTGGATACAGACATAGGGCTTGAAACAGAACAATAAGATACTTCAGGCTTATCAATGACACACATTAGCTTTCCCTTTCTAAAAGTCAGGCCTCAATGAAGTTGTGTTTTCTTTTAAAAATAGAATATAAAAGGGTTTGGGAGTAATACACATAACATTCCATATACTCCAACTATTAAAAAAAGCTCTTCAACTAGCTCATCAATTAGTAATGAACTTTCCTCCTCTGGGCATTAAAGGCCTTAACATATTAGTTCTCTTGAGAGGGGCAAAAAGCACCTTTGCTTCCCCAGTGCTCAAAGTCCTCTAAGCAGCACATGAGCTATGTTCATTCTTGTCATTGTGTGGAGCAGTTTTAGGTACCCTGAATTTTTGTAGGTATGACTAAGCAACCAGAAAAAACCTCCGAACAGAATAACTGGTATTTCTGTGGTTCTAATCTGTATCCTTCCAAGAGATTACTCAGGTCTTCCTGGCCTGTCAGCTCCTCACCTGGAATGTTTCAGTTACCACTGTAAGAGACTGGATTGGTCCACACCTCCCAAATTCTTTCTTCACAGACTTCAGGCAAAAGCTTTCTTCAAAAGGACCTGCGTAAATTGTCAGCATGTCAGTCAGCTTGCTTCTCACCTGTTGGAACACAGATTAGAGAAGGAACTTCACAAAGCAAAGGAACTAACTACTCGGTGCCTCCAGATAAATCACATCTCTTTACAAGCTCAGCATGAAGACTGTTCTCAAAAAAAAAAAAGTACCTTTTCATAAAGTACAGCATGAAGGTGAGATGCAATGTACTCTGGACCCAAGCTGAACTGAATGATACTGAATGTGGACAGGGGAACATCTTCCAAGGCTCTCTGAAGGATCTAGAGGGAAAGAGTGTACAAGGCTCAAAGAGGTACTGCAAAGGATCAGAAACAAAGCTATTGAACGTAATTCCCAACTTTAATTTTTGTTATTGTCCAAGAAAGCCCTCAGGCAGAAATTCTTCTTTAGTGAGTCATGAGAGGATGCAGAGGATCAAAGCTCATTTCTAAAATGTTCAAATGGATTTAGCTAACCTGCTATTAACACTATTGTCAACAGTACTGTCAGTCACCTTTTTAAAATGGGAGTCATCTACCCACCCCCAGAACAAGAACAACTTTGAACTACTTTGATGCTTGCTTAGACCAACCCACTCTAAGTCCATTCACCTGTTTGTTTGAAGTGCTCGGGTTACTCTGACACAGGCCGGAAGACTCTAGTCCCTGTCTGCCCAAAATGAGGGTTTTTTGGCCAGTCACATGCAGGCAATCTAAAAAGCTAGCAGAGAGGAGCAAGCTGTGAATCACACTGATTATCGACGTGGGGAATTAAAAGCTTTCAAGAAATGCTTGTCTGAGAAAAATGCTACAGTTCATTAAAGAAATCTGAAAGAATATTCTTGTCCACAACATCAAAGGAAGCCTAGGAAATGTGCTGTGAAATTTAAGATGCAACTACTCAAAGTTTTTCAGAGCTATGCTACAATTATTCATGTCTCTCTGAAGATCCTGATAGCTTCTAAAAAAACATAAGGCACTTTTTTGATCTTACTGAGGATTCAACTGAAGGAAAAACATGTGTACTTGAGAATCTTTTTACCATGGTTTAGATAAATGCGGAGGCTCATCCGGCTGTTTCTGGACCCCACATCCTTGTGGCTGCAGCGCAGCTTTGTTCTGTGAGACCTCCGCCAGTTTTTCAGCTGTCAGAAGCATCTCCAAGTTTAGTTCTGCTACCTTAGGGAAGGAAGAAGGTCAGTAGTTGGCTTTCATCTCATCAGCTAATTGCAGCTAACCAAAACAGCCTGTGCTGTCCCTATGAGCCATACAGGTACACTCTAGCAGTGAAGAAACATGGGCATTAATTTCTTATTATTTTCTGTTGTCCTTTTCAAGCATGCAGCATCAACCAGCAATCATCTCCAAAATACTTCTCTCAGAAATCAACAACACAAGCAAGGGACTCATAAGACCAGCTGAATCACTACCACAACACACAAGGTGTCTGTCTTCTTTCATCTGGAAAAATTACAGGCATTCCTGGAGGTTGGAATGTCTCAATCCTCCTTCACTCAAAGCCCCTCTTCAAGATCAGCAGCAATGCTGACTGATGTCAGTGAGTACTGAAACACTCGTAGTGCTCAGGTTATTCAGATACCTGGATATATGCTGAAAGTAGCAAGCTGTCAAAACTGAGGCCTCTATCACAGCTCCATTTTCTCTTTTAAATCAACGAGAGGATGGGCAGGAATGGTTCTTTTTTTCTTCAAAAGCACAACCTGTATGTTCTGTGTTTAAGGACAGAAATCGTAATTACATATTACAATTACCTTTGCTGGTCCTTGCTCAATGAAGAATTGAGCTAATTCCAATGCAGCTCTAGCATCTTCTGTAGGATCATGCCCAAGCTTCTGTTCACACTGAATCTCCTTCCTAGGGCATCAAAATTAGGTGTACAGGCAGGTTATCTGTTTTTCCACACTGACCAACATCCTGTCTTTTCTAAACTGGGTCCTTTTCAGGCAAAAGAGCTTTCCCTTCTCCAAAAGGGATTTCAGTTCTGTGCAGCAGCATTCTTGTGAAATATTCCCAAAAGTTACTGCAAGAAATGTTTTTGCAATGTTGAGCAAAACAGTTTATGGGGTTTGACAGAAGCAGTGCTAATACCTGGTACTCAGACACATGACTGTTTTTAATTTTACTTCTTTCTTGACCAATGACCCAACTCACAATTTGCACACAGAGAAGGAGGCAACCTCCAGCTCAGTGAAGTTTGGTGCTGAGAGTATTAACAGTCACTATGAGCATGGTGAGAACTGTGTCACTAAGACATACTATGCAGTGGTAGGTGGCACACTGAGGAATACGATTTAAGTCAGTAAATTATACTTCCATGTATTGGCCTTTATTTCTTGCCAACTGCAACAGATATCATTTGTGTGAGCCAGAGTGTCTCTGCTGCTCCACAGTTCAATACACTTGTACTGCTCCAGATGTGCAGAAAGGCCAGTTTTGCTGGGACTCCAATCTGGTTGGGTCACAGCATTCCTGCTTGCTCAAAGACAAGCCCAGTTATTATGCTGTCTGATGTTTCAAGAAGCCAGTAAATTCTTCTTTACCATGTCTTACTTGTACAACCTGCTTTTTTTTTTTTTTAAATTTTAGTAAAGGAAATAATAATTCTCATGTGACTAGTGGCAGAACATGACCCTATGACCCACCATGACGGTTTCTAACATTTCCCATGAGAATACAGTAATGATCTTACCCTAAAACAGCTTTGGCTAGAAATTTTAGCTTAAATCTTCGACCTTCAGTTCTGGCAAAAAGCAATGAAGTATCAATAACACTGGGGTGGATCATCTGGAGGAGAAAAAGCATCACCAGTTTAATTTAAGAACAACAGTCATATAGAATTGGGCAGTAACTTCATAGCTTCCTGTGCCCCGCCTTTTCATTTCAGTTGCCAATGTCTCACTGACAGACACCTGATCCACAAAAAAAGAACAATAAGAATAATGAAACAAGTCCAACCCTGCTCTCTAAAACTCTCATGGGAAGATCTAGAGTGGGTTAGAAAGATTACTTATGATTCAAGCATTTTAGGTTGGTAAAATTACACATAGTTCTTTAGTTCTTCCCATGATAGAGCTCTCAGAAGCATCTGGGTGAAGCAGAGGTAAAGCTTCAGCTGCAACCATACCAATGTCTGGACAGACTCCTCCCTCCCTTTTGGGTTGTGAACAGACCCTGCAAATTTTATAGCTGTAAAGACAGTTCTTCTTCTTTAAATCCTTATCGGCATAGGGTTGTTCATAATTAAAAGCAATTAACAACTGTTCATTAACAAAAGAAGAATTACTAAGGGTTTTCATGTCTGAAAGGAATAACAGAGAGTTGGAAAAAATACTCTTAAAAACATACTCACTTCCAAAGCCTGAAGATCAGCATTTAGAGAATGACCCACCAATACTGCATCATGGGGAAGCATTTTTTTTAGCTTGGTTTGGATGTCTGACAGTCTTGTTTTCACTGGAAGAAGCATTTTTTTTGTGACTCCTGAGAATCTTTAAAAAAAAATTTGGATGAGGTAAAAGCAACACACGTCTCCAGTGTCTGCTGGAGAATATTACAAGCAGGTAATGTAAAGTATGAACTCAATGCAACCAATCACAGAATGCCATTTACTGTTTTCTGTTCCAACATCACAGGACACACTGCAGGTGTATTACACTGCTGTGAGTGCCACCACATCTCTTTCAAAAATTTATTTCTCCCAAGTATTCTTAAGTGATGCAGTTGATAGCATCAGATAGCACAGGAAAGGAAATACTGAAGACTGATGGTGGAAGGAGATGCTTCCAAGCAATCTAAGGGGACTGGCATGTCACCCCCTGGATAAAGCCAGGTAAAGTATTGGAGAAGACAAGGCTTGAGTTTTGCCTGCTTTTGTTATAATCCTGAGCCTAGCCCTAGAAATGTGTACAAGCTGATAACCTGCTCTATTAATTTTTTACATATGAACAAATTTAGCTATGGAGCAGAGAGATGCAGACTGCAATCCTGTACTCTTACGCTCCATCTTATTTTATAGCCAGCAGTAAAGAGTAACTTGCACTGTGTATGACTAATTTGTAACAGAACTTTCCCTAGAGTGTTTCAGAATGGCAATGTTTCTGCCTAGTAGCCACACAGGCACTATGCAGCAGAGTGTTCACACAATGTTGGTTATTTCAGTCACACAGCAAGAACTGTATTAACACCTGTGCAAAACAAAGCCTTCTGACAGGGCGTGTGTAACAAACAGGCTGAACCTGAAAGGGCTGCAGCTCTGAAAGACAGAGATAAGAACCACATGTGCAAGTGACCTGGTGCGGTAGTTCATCACTGTGCGCTCAGGCTTGACCAGTTCGTTCAGGAGGCACTGACCCCGCGCATCCACCAAAGACACACGGGTGACTTCATTCCCTTTTGCAGTCAGGCACTGTCAGGAAGAAGCAGAGGCAGTTGTTGGATCAGCATGATGCTGCCACTCAAAACCCTTAGCTCACACCCGCTTTGGCTGCAGCCAACATCACTACTAAGGAGTTACTTGACTTGGAGATCTACTACTCACAGCTGGTTGTTTTATACTGTAACATGCTTCATTTTAACTGGTAAATGTGCATCATAAGCACAGCACACTGAGTGAGGCAAGCACAGCACAGAGAAAACCATTATAAAGAAGTGCTGATTTCACAGAATCAGTCTGTGCTCTGCACTGCACAGCTGTCACTGATAGCATCAGCACCAGAGAAGCTGTACAATTTAAAAGAAGAGCCCAGGCTCTAATATTAGTTGCTCAATGCTGATGCCAAATAGACATCTCTGCAAGGGCAAAACTGCACTAAAGGAGGAATCTTCACCCCAGCATGCTGCCAGAGGAACTGTGATGGCTAAATGGAAGATGTGTGAGAGGGAAGTATCTTTCCTTTCCCAAACATTGGGGAGAGCTGAGACCCACAGCAGTCTCTGGGGTTACTGCAGCATTGCTGATAGGCCTGGAAGATCCATCTGCTGCTCTCAGAGCCAATGCAGACCTGACCTCTCTGCTCAGCATCTCTCTGTCTTCCTGTGCCCTTCCCATGGGTGCATTACTGCTGGTACCATCAATGAAGGGACTGGCAGTAAATATTAATATATCCAAATTGGTTTAGCAAATACATGGGGGGCTTGGCTCACTTGGGAATAGCTGGTAAGAGTTTGGTGCTTGACTGTATTTTGTAAGGCCACACACATTGATTTTACCATTTCACAATCCAGACCAAAGAGGGGGCTGCTGTCTGTCCTCTGCTGATCACACTCTGTAGAGATATAGTCCTTGCATCCAGGGGAGCCTAGAGGGAAAACACACCCATGAAAAAGACCTCTTTCTTCTAAAACTCGTATCTTACATGATAGAACATATAACTGTTAAAATATAAAAACCAAAACCAAAACCTCACCTTTTATGGGATAGTCATTTTTTTTCTGCTCTTCTAAAGTCAGAGTATAGCTGGTAAGGCCTCGTCTTTTTTCTCCATATCTCCGAATGATGGGATCACATTGCAAGTCTGAGCTTTTAGTAACACATTCACTGCCAGTGGAAGTCAAGCCTGTAAAATACAGAAGCACCTGTCAAGCTCAGAGAGCACTCCTCACCTGCAGTCAGTTTCTGCAGTAGATGAACACTTAGAGGCTGCATCATCACAAATGAAAACAATACCGGGAACAATGTACTGGAGAGAGATGGGTAGATAGAAAGATTGACAGACAGACTGTCTATCTGTCTCCAGTTAATTTTTCTTTCTCTCTCCAGTTTATACATATATCTCTCCAATTTATATCTCAGTTATTGTGTGTAAATATACACATGCTATATACGTTATATATATACAGAATAGTATACCTTATGTATACTGTATATAATAAATATACTTGACATTCAGGATACTTTACTCTTTTTCCGAGTTCAGCTACTGACACTGTTGGCTAAAGCAAGTCATATCACAAGTCTCTGTCACATTCTTTTCAGAAATAGAGAGTACAAACTTGCTTCAGAAGCATGATTACATAATCATGTGTTATTTTACGTAAGCTGTAAAAGAAGTTCTCTTTTTCTTTTCCTACCTTCTTTGTGAAATTTTTTCCCTTAAGAATTACCAGGAGAAAAATGTATTTGAAGTGTGGCTGACAAAGAAGCAAACACTGAACTGACCCCAGAATCCACAGCTGTATAAATTAGCCTGAGGGTGATTCTCTGCAGATTGCTCTTAAAAGAAAAATATACCTGAGCGCTCTAATCTGTGACTGTGCAGTAGGTTTACAGTCAGGACTGTCGATACACTGACAGTAACAGCTGCTCAGAATCCCATTTGGGACCTGAACTCAAAATTCTTTGTTATACTTTAACAATTTCAGTGAAGTTGTCACTTGAGTCTCTTTCAGGCTTTGTACAAGCCTGTTGGATTACAATCACCTCTATAAAGAAGGTAAAAATAGGAAATCAGTTGTCAACACATCTGTTCTTCTCCTTGATTTGCTGCTCAGTATAACAAAGCAAGCTAAGAAGAAATTAGTAACTTCTTAGCGCAAATCTAATTTATATCTTTGTATCTTTTATTAGGTATATCTTAGAATAAAATAATCACAAAATGGGTAATGAAGCATCAAAATTTGGATTTAAATACGTTGAAGACTTTCTCTCTTTTTGTGTTTACTTGTAATGATCAGCCCACCAAGTGTTACTGAACTAGTCAAGGTAAGAAGTCTCAAGGTTTAAGCCATTGCATGTGTTCCTTTGTAAACAAGTTTACCATGGCAGCCCGCTGGGATTGCAGAGGATGCAAAGTCATAAATTACTGCTCAGAGTAAGTCACTGTCTTGAAAGAGACGATGCAAACTCAAACAAGGTACCTTGTGCCCTGTTTTGAGGTTTCAGGTCTGTTCCTTCCCCGTACAGGCTGGCGAGGAAGTCAGCAGATGGTATTAATGTGAATCTCTGAAAAATGACATGTGAGAGATTTTGAAACAGAGGCAGAAATAATAAGCAAATAAGGTTTTTCTTGATTCCCAAACCAACCAAATTTAGGGGAGGATGGATAAAGACATAGTGGAAATACATTTGGTATTTTCTCAAGTAAAAAAAAAAAACAACACAAACCAAACCTGTTTTAATGACATATGGTATGGGATTCTTTGTACTAAGGGACACAAGACTTTCTTTGATACAATCTAAAGCCAGTTCCAGTCTTTCCCATTAAGCTGTGATTCACATTTGCTGCCGTTCAGGAAGACCTCTCTTGAAGCCTGAATTGAAGTGCTTCTTTCTTCCTTCAAAAATGTTGCTTGTAAGTCAGAAAATTAAAATAATTATTTTAATAATATTTTTGGGAAATGGGGGAAACTTAACATAAAAGGGCAAATAATAAAAGTGAAATTTTCCAACATTGGGACTAACTCTACTGGGAGTCTCCTCACTTAGAGTAAGTTCCAAGTTATGGGAATTATTCCAAGATATTTTTAATTTCATTGGCACCCTGAAGGTGAGGATATGTAACAGTCAGAGGACTGAAACATCAATACATGTTTCACCTGGTAAGGCTTCAAAGACCTAACTCTTGAAACTCTAAGATCAAAGCCCTGGCCTTTGTTCCGAGCTGACAACTGCAGCAAATAGATCCTCATTTGCTTGCTGTGAGAGTCAAAGATGGCCACATCCTGGGGAAAGGCAGTAATTCCACTGCAGCTAGTAATCCCTGGGATGTGGTGTCAGAACTGGAAGTTTAGAAGACAGCAGTGCAGTTTGGGGACTTACATGGTGGAACACTTTTCTGAGGTGTTTGAACTGTAAATAGAATCTGTAGAAATGGACTTGGCTCATTTCATGTAGAACAACAACCACAACTCCAGCCAGGTGGCTTTGGTGATAAATACGGCACCAGCTGAAGTTAGAAAAAAAAGCAATAATTAAAAAAATAAAATAAAAATCAAAGCAAAACAATTAGCAAGCACTCTTAAAAACAAACTTGGAACGAGCCCAGCTTTTAAGTCAGTGAGGGCCAAAGTGCCAAATGACTTCAATGAGAAGAGGCTTTGTAGCTTATCTCAAGACACATATTCCTGGAAGCAAGAGCAAACGGGAGACAGAAAGAATGAGTTATAGCAAACTCCTGCTGTATACCATTTCAAGATATTTATACCTCATTTATATGCATCAGAATGTGAATAAAAGTAAGTAACTTCAGTTGTAGTGATGCAGTCTAGTGAACTAAAGCATCAAAAAAATCTCAAAAAATACTTTTCTAGTCACTATTAAAAATCTGAAGTGGGATAATTTTTGAGTTTCATTTTAAGAATCATTTCATCATATTTCTGTTATCCAAGGACGCTCCTATGCCTTTCGCTTCCCATGCTGAGAAGCTGCCCTGAGAAAGGCAAAAATGATTAAAATGCTTTCCCCAAAACACTCTAGAACGCTCCGTTTCAAATATATCTACTATGAAACATGTTAATATTTGTGTTAATATTTTAACATGGTATTTTGTTCATCAGTGTGCGAAGCTATTTCGGTTCCACGACAGTTGTTTTGTTTTTCATAACTGCATGAAACAGAACTATGAAATGGTGGGATTTTTGTCAGAAGAGGAATTCTGGTCTCTGGCCAAGTCTAACGACAACTGTATCTGCACAATCCAGGCTGCCATTATAGTAACCGTGCTGTGAGAGTTTCACATCCAGTGTGGCCAATACTGAGGAATGTTTTCACAACACAGGAAAGCACAAGGCAGGGCTGACTCCTGACTGTGGATGTTTTGTACCTGGGCTGTGCTGCATTGTGGCATTTTCCCAAAGCTGCATACTTCAACAACTCATACAGTTGGTCATGGCTGATCTCACAGTCCTCCCCAAGCAAAGCTGCTGACAGGTGACACGACTTTTCCTGTGGAAAGTGAAATGCCAGGAAAGAGAGGTTTTATGTAATCATACCAGTTCATGGAAAATAAAGTAAAAGGAAACTATGTATACAATCAACTACATTTAAAATAACTCTTCCACTCATTATGGGCAAAAACTTCCTTTCAGATCACACTTTAATACTAAATTCACTGTCAACATTTCAATAATCCAGGTACTCTAACTTCAAAGATTTCTTGCATAAAGATTAAAGTAAGCAGATGTATGCAGTAAGGAGACTTAATTCATCTGCCAACATGATGTTCTACTCTCTCAACCCTTTCACCCACTTGCTGCCGTAGAGCTTTGAACATTGGTACAAGTAGCCACTCCCTCTGAGATTTTCTGAAACCCATTTACTCCATTTGCAGTGTGTGATCTGCTCTGGCAGAGGGGTTTGCTGACCCCTGCAGGAAAAAACGTTTCAGTAAAATCCAAGGAAACTGCAGAAAGCAAACACCGAGTGGATGAGGCGGGGACTGTGCCACACAGTTCAACACAGTTCTTTAAGCCTTAATGCACAAAGTCTTCTAAAGGCTAGTCAGCGAGGAAATGCAGGGTTTTGGAGACCTCCACTGACCAGACGGCCTGTTCCAAAGAATTCCTCCTGTAAAAATTTTAAAAATATTCCTTTCAAATGTGACGAAAAGACATCATTGCATTCAGAGGGGAAAAGGCCTCAGAACACTACAGAGTATCAGACCCTAAAGGATAAACAAGCACCAGAAGTTGTGTTTTCCCCTGCATACTAACAAGCCTTGTGCTCAGTAATTTGGCCAGAGCCTGCCCACGTGGGACTGAGTGGGTGTGCTCTTAAAGACATTTGTCATTGTGTAAGGAAGTTAAAGAGAGGTGATAACCTTTGAGGCAGTAACAGCACCGGCTGGTGTCTCATCTCTCACTCTAAGTTAGACAAGTCAGTAATGACACTGTTGTTTTCAATATGGCCTAATTAGAGCTTTGCAAAAAACCACCACTAACAAAAAACCAAAGAGACGAAGTTTTGATTCACCAGGTAGAGGGTACTGCCAACCACAGGAATTTCAGCCACCAATTCGATACAAACAGGGTTGATCTCACAGGTCGGACACAGCGATTCCTGTCCCGCAGTGAGTCAGTGTACCCTGGGTGAGGTGTTCCCTGAGGCTGCTCTGCACCCTTCGGGGGACCTCGTGCTGAGCAGACAAAACTCTCCTTCCAACATTTGCTTTGTTTAGGAGATTATATTGGAGGAGGTATCTCCTTTTTTGACAAAATTCCTTAAATGTAATGCTGAACACTCCAAATGAGTTCATTTCCACATTCCTTGGAGCAGAATCCAAGCCATTAACAGCCTCCCCAGGGCACTAGTCACAGCATCAAATCTGCCATAGGTCAGCAAGCATTTGGACAACGCTCTCAGACACGTGGTGGAATTGTTGGGGTGTCCTGTGCTGGGCCAGGAGTTGGACTCGATGACCCCTGTGCATCCCTTCCAACTCAGGACATTCCATGGCGTTACCCGCAGGCACCGCACTGCTGATAAAACACGAATGCGCTGCTCCCGGCGCCCCACCGTGTGCCTCAGCAGCACCCCGGTAAGGGGCCATAACGGACACGTGGCCCGCACCGCGTTCCTCTCGCTCCTCCCGCCGCTCTCACCTCGGGGCCCGGGCCGGGGCCGCCGCCTTCCCCCTTCCGCCTCTTCTGCGCCGCCCGCTCCCCCTCGGCCCTCGCGGGTCGCTTGCGCCTTTTGAGGCAGAGCTCCTTCGCCATGGCCTGGGCCGGAGCCCGCTGTCCCACTGTCCCTCACGAGTCTGCTCCTCCCCTGCCCGAGGGTGGCACTCGGATCCCGCTGGCGCCGCTCTCCCGGCCGGAGCAGCCGAGCGCCGAGCGCGCGATGGGGGCGGGCCCGCGGCACGTTTACAATAGCGGCGGGGCTCTGAGGGCCGTCATGGCCACCAAGCACCTGGCCAGGTGGGGCGGGGGCTCTGGGGTCACCGCGGGTAGAAGGGGCCGCGGCGGGGGCCGGAGGGGTTGTGGGCTGTCCTTGACCGCGGTCGATGTCCGCAGGCGGCTGGGGCTGGTGCGGAGCAGCGCCCGGACGCGGAGCAGGGCGCGGGCGGNCCAATTTAATGGAGTAATATAATATCTAAATTATATCTATGTAAAATACATATAAGAATAATATTTATATATTATATAATAGAATCAGCTGAGTTGGAAGGCACCCATATATAAATGGAATAATATTTCTGTACAGCTTTAACCTTTCTGTCTTCTTTGTGTTTGGGGTTCTTTCTCTTTGTTTGTTTGTTTTTTGTTCTGCTTCTGTGTTTGTCACAGTTGAATTTCCAGCAGTCCTGTTAAACACCTCAACGGGAGAGATTGAATCTGAGTTTCACGTGTATGTCCAGCCCCAGGAGCATCCTATTCTCTCTGAATTCTGTACAAAACTAACTGGCATAACACAGGTATAATTGTGATTTAGCATTGTTTTACACTTGTATAATTGCTGTTTACAATTTAATTTATAGAGGCCTTTAAAGGGCTAAAAAGAAATAAACCTCAAATGAATTTCATTGCATTCTAAGACACGCATGTTTTTCTGTTTCATGAAGAATCAAGTAGACGAAGGGGTCCCTCTCAACATTTGCTTATCCCAGTTTATGAAATGGATTCAAAAGATACAAAAGGAGAAGAAAATTATATTCAGTACAGATAATCAGACTAATTTCCCTTCAGAAGCAAAAGCATGTACCTTTGTTACTTGGACAGGTAAATAATATTTTCATTTGGGTTTTTTTGCAGATTATTAACATTTGCTGGCACTATTGATACTGTGTCTTCACTTCTGGGCTGCCAGAATCCTGGTATTGGGTATTAAAAATGTGCAATATTGGGATAAGGCTGAAAATACGGAATCCTAATGTGTTCACTGCACCTCTGTCTCCAGCGTTTGACATTGTTACATTTTTCTGCCTTGCATAGTGAACTATGTTACCATTCTTAATCTATCTAAACAATTTAGTGATTGAGATCTTCACCTGTCTGAAGTCATTTACTAACAACAGGGATTCGCTTCTCCTGATGTCCCATTGCAGCAACCCCAGTGTTTTCTGTGGACAAAGATGTCACAGCCTGTGCTTCCTCTCCTGTTGATGTTATGTCCCTTTATGCAGATTTTAGGCCACATAAAGGGACACACAGGCCACAGTATGTGGGTTTTAGGCCAGTTCTGTAGTGGTCATTGACTGTGGTTTTCCTGCACAGACTGGGACCTGGGTGTGTGTCTGCAGTATGAGTGTAAAAGGAAGCAGCTGCGAAAACCGGACATTTTGAACTCTTGGATTGATCTCAAAGCAGTGTACAGGGTGAGAAGATCAATAGACTGAAACATTTATATCCACAGTATCACCTCAAAGGGTAACTATACCTGAGTTTACAAGCCAGTGCTGTATGTCCCAGCGACCGGAGTAACCTGTTTTCTTTTCATGTTGTTATCACTCAATAACCAACTGCATGGCCTAGAACTCTGTGAATTAAATAGAAATCTTAATGGTAGGAAAAGATTGTTGTTTGATACATAATTAATAATCCCAGGAGAATTTTTGAGCTGCTCTTCCTTTCTTTACATCTCTTGCTCTGCTTGTTTCCTAACATGCCTTGTTTTGAGTGCTCTTATTGCTGCCTTACATTGCTGTGTTGAAAGTTATCATCATAGAGGCACTTACAGGTCAAGACCAGAAAATACATTCTGAATAGTATGGATAACACTGAAAAAATGAATGTATATTTTATTACATAGTCTATACCAGAACAGAGTTCTAACCTGGGGGCTAACAGCACCCAAGTGTACCTTTCCCTGTGTAGTCAAGGAAACTTTCAGAGGGTGACCCAAAAGTCTACCTGTCCCGACCTGTGGAGTCTAGGCTCTTCATCAAGGCAGCAGAACTAGGTCTCTAAAGATAAACAGCGTGAATATTGCCCCTTCCTAGTGATCAAATCAGATACTGGGAGTAAGTAGCAATACTCGCTTTTTCTAATTTAAAAAAAATCCCATACCTGTGTCAAATATATTAATGCCCCTGCCTTTGATTGGATATTGTGCAATAGTTTAAATATGTCAAGGTATTATTTATAGTTGTATTCTTTAATGCTCGTCATTAAGGCCTTCATCAATGTAAGCCATAGAGTACAGACAAATGACTCCAGAGTTCAGACAGAATGGATTTGCTTAAGACTGAGAGAGGGGTTTCATGGTTCTTTCCATTCTGATTTGTTACAGGGTAAGTCACAGTCTTATCCTCGATGCAGACACCCAACTTGCACAATTGACTTGTGAGATTTATTATTCATAAAGTGATATTTCGAAATGGGTTTTGTTTGACTAGGAAGAGGTTTTGAAATGCTTCATGTTGAGCACCTGCATTTATTTCCTTAGGCCTTCTATAATAGGAAGCCTAAAGGGCTAAATGGAGCTTTGCAGGATTTGGGAATAGCTTTTGTAGGACGGGAACATTCTGGTAAGTAAGATATGATGATCCTCATTTTAATATATATACATAATGCATATTAATATCTATTTTATAAAGCTAAATATTTACTATTTAGTTTAGTTAGGTAAACTAAAGCAGTGAGTTAATAGCTACTCGTTACTCTGAACAATAATGATTGTGTCCAGGTTATGCAATGTTCTGTCCAAAGGAACAGCAAAACAAGAAAGGCAAAAGATCAGACTTTGATATTTCTAGACTCATACTCTATTTCTGAAGTCTCTCCTGAGTGCATGTTCACAAGATCAATTTCTGAATTGCTAGGATGCAAAAGAAAAGAGGTGGAGGGAGGATAAGAAAACTTGTTTTTACATGATCACTTTGAACAGCATGTTAATGTGAGAAAATTCCAGCACAAAAAGAATTTATTTTTTTGGACTTGATTAATAAAACAGAGAAAGGATTTTTAAAATTGTGAATAGGTATTCAACTCTGTGGATTGGTACTTCAGATGTTTCAGCACAGGGAATTCTTTGGAATTTTCTACTTCCACTTTCCTTTTTTGAACTAGATAACTATGTGTCAGAGCTCTGTGACTCCTTGTCATTTATGTAAGGCTTATCTAGATCACATTTTTCCTCTAATAAGAACTGTTCCCAGTAGCAGTTTAAAAAGAAGTCATTAATATAATGATACTTTTGAAGGGTTGGACGATTCTCGGAATACTGCTCGTCTTGCTTGGAGGCTGATTTGTGATGGATGTGTGCTGAAGCTTAGTAAATCTTTGGATAAGGTTAGTAAATACTTCATCTACTTGCTTTGTTTCCTGAAATACAGATGAAAGAAGAGCTATTCAAATAATAAACCCAGCATCTTGACTTTAATTTGAACAGAACATCTGTAGGCTGATACACTTACTAATTTTGTGCATTGATTCCCAAAACTTCTGGGTATTCACTTCCCAAAATCTGCTTTTGTTTACGGACTCCCTAGGCACGTCTGCAGAGTAATTTAATTGCCAGAACACTGGCTGTAAACATCACTGACAAGACTCCACTGGGAAGTAAGAGCAGGCCTGAAACATCATCTAGAGATGGAATATGTGAAACAAACTCTCTGGCTGAGAACAAACACTCTTTTGCTGGAAACAGCATAAATTCTAATGTACAGACCAAGGAACAACAGACCACTTACACCTCAGCAGATGTCTGTGCTGTACCGAGCAGCAGCTCAAGAAATGAATTTCACACTCAATCCCAAAGCCCTTCAGCAGCATCTACTGCCAGATTTCCTGTTCCTCTTGAGCTGGCACAGCCATCTCCCAGTCCTGCACCAGCAGGCATCCAGCAGAGATTGAGCAATGGGCAGCTTTTGGGTACAGCCAGACACAGCCTCCCAGTGCAGGGACCAGGACTGGTGCTTGTCTCCACAACCATCCCCTCAGTTACTGTCTCCAGTGAGGAGATCAGTAGCAGTGCTGACTGCTTGCCTCTGCTGACAGACTGGGAAGATGTTGCTTTAATACCAGAATCTCAGTATGAACAAAATTCAGACTCTGTTCAGCTCAAGGATGACTTGAGTACAGATAGTTTAACAGTGTTTGAAGAAAAAACAATTTCAAAAGAATTGGCTGGGACAAGTTCAGATAATCAGAGTGTGGAGAAAAGTGTAGTACCCATGAAACCTGTCATTTACCAAAGTCCTGATACTACAATCTATAATGTAGGAACAGTACAAAGGCAGACTTCAAATTTTTCAGCTTTTAAGTTACCATGTGCAAAGGGAAATACTATTTCAGCACCAACTGGAAATTACTCGGCTCCTTTGGAGGTTCCTAAAAGAAAGCCAACTAGTCCAAAAACATTCCCACCAGCAAAAAAACAGTCTTTTGCTATATACCAGGAGAATACTTCATCTTTTAATCATTCCTTACCTTTGAGAAGTGTGAATTTGCCAAAAGTGTCTCCTGCCATTCTGAACTCCACAGTCAACTTGAATCTGGGTGTAAGAGCTGTGAGAATTGGAAAATCAACTCCCCCTCTGTGCAACTGCGGTCGAAGAGCCAAAAAACTCTGTGTCTCAAATGCTGGCCCAAATCATGGCAAAGCATTTTTCTGTTGTCCTGTTGGCAAGCAAGACAGTAATAGGAAAGGTTGTGGATACTTCAAGTGGGAATATGCACTTCTCAAAGAGAAATCTAATGGTCTCACCTTGAATGCAGATGCTTTGACCTCACCTAGAACTATTTCTAATAATTTAGGAAATTCTTCCAACAAAAGCTATTTACATCTTAGACCCTCTATGAGAACATGAAAATGCATAAAAGTTTCTGTCTGAATTTTAAAATCACTGAGTTTCATGCTTGATGTAATCAGGACAATCAAATGATGTCAGATATATGTTCTCAGAATGGGACAAAAACAACAGTTCTTGGTTAACATATAATGGAAATTGCTGAAGCACACAAAAGTATCAGTAGATCATAAAGTAACTCATTAATGAAGTGTGTGAGAACAGATAAACTATAAGTGCTAAAATTAAAGTATGAGCAGCTTTGCTACAGATCTTAAATTTCTGCTTTATATTTTAAATTCTTTGCTAGCCCAATCCTTAGAGACAAATTTAATGACACAGATTTTATTTGGACTTTTTTGTAAATATACATGGGATTACTATAACTAATTTAAAAATCTATTTAGAAGTTGTTGCACTTGTTGAAAGTGATTCTTGAAGCAATAGTATTCTCTTAAACTCTTACTGGGTTTTTTTATCCTTTAAGTAACAATAAAGATAAGATGTTGGTGACGCTTCATTAAATATCTTTATTTAACTCCCATCACCTGTTGTGCTCCTGCCTCCCTGAGTTTCCCATTTCATTTGTACCACTGCCTGCTTTCGCCCCGTTAGCTGTTAATGTAGCACTGGGGACAGCAAAATGGTGGAAATCAGATAAGGGTGTATTCCAACTAAACTAGGAAGGATATAGTGCAATGTCTTTTACTTGATGTTACTGTGTAAATCTGCAATACCTTACTTTATTAAAAATCCTACAAAAAAGCAGCAAGTATTTTAATTTTTTCTTCACTCTTTCTGGCACAGTTCATTTCTTCTGATCTTCCTGCTAACAGTCTTCCCATGGGAACGAGAAACAGTTGGATTTTGGGTTCAGCTGTTATAATTGGTCTATGACTTACAGAAACTACATTTTTCTAGTGTTGCTTATTGAGGTTGACTTTTCCCTTGGAAGTTGTATCTGATAATAATTTTAATCATGTTTTGTTCCATCCTGAATAGACTTCATTGCTGTATCCGCAAAGCGCACATTTCTACATTGGTGAAGCAGAGCAGACTATTTCTGTCTGTCCACAGCCTTCAATGAATATCCAGACTAGTCTGCACTTTCCATTCTTCCACTAATCACCTTTGGTTGATTTGTTTCCCAGCACTCAGTGCTGCAGCTTTTGAAAGTAGAGCTTAGTGAGAAAGAGAACAAAGATAACTGGCAGCCAACTCCCTGCTGTGCCTCATTCACTACTGTGCTCCTGCACTGTGGGGCTTTCTCTACATAGGACAAATTTTGTTCTTGAGTCCTGTTCATTTCAGTTGAACTGTACAGTGTTCAACAAACACAAATCTGAAAAAATGTTTAAGCTATCCCTAAAGCTTTATTCTGACTTTGTTCCTAATTTATTTCTCAACATTTTTATCTTATCTGGGTTATGCCATCCTAAATTTGGAATGAAATCGAGTTGAGATGAGCATTTGATTTACTGTTTTGATCAAGTACACCAACAAAGATATTCTACTTTTGCTTACTTGGACAGTATACATTGCACAAACATTGGACAGGCAGTTGGAGGAGAACAGAAGATGCTTGTGGGAAACTAGGGAATTTAGAAGAGAATAAGTAAAATTTTACCAATATACTGAAACCTTTGAGGTCCTGTCCTTACTGTAAGAGACAACATAACAATCTTGGCATCCAGCTTATGAAACACACAAGCAGAACAGTAAGTATCCTAAAAAGCAGCTTCTGTACTTGCCAACACCGACATACAGCAATTACATTTAAATTATTTCCTGTTCAAAACAAAATTTACATAATTTTTACAATTTGTTCACATCAAAGTTTTTTGCTCTTGAGAGCTGTACAGTTTTTCTTGAAGAATTTCTTCGCAATTGCAGTTAAGTGGCAAGCAAGTGAAACTATAGAGTTAGTTGTTTAGATGGTCTGTAGGTATTAAAACTGACAGTGTTCTTCAATGTACCCTAATATTATCTGGCAATTTCCAGCCATCTAATTAATGTGGGTATGATGACAAATCCATTCCATGCAAGATGAAATGTAGTCTTTTTCAAATGCTGAAGAGTTGTCTGTGGAGGATATAAGGAAATATAATGCTGGTGCTTTTTGTTAAAGAAATTTAGCCTTGCTGCCTCTTCACTCATTAAGTCTGAATTACACAGTGTAGACAACTGAAATCCTCATTCATCTATTACTGTCATTTTAAGAATGACACAATAGTGCTCCAAAATCTCAGAACAATGTCTTGTGTACTTCACTTTAAGGCCTAATACTGGACATTTGCAGGTTCGTGCAGTCAGCTCCAGAGCAGAGTATATGATGAAACTCTTTAGATGTCAAATATGTCTTGTTTGGGAATGCGTATTTGCAGCACTTAAATTCTTAACTAATGGATTGGTTATCCCCAGGTGAAAGTTGTAATTGTGCTGGGCTCTGTAATTGTGCTGCTGCTTCCCTGTGCCGTGCCTGGGGAAAAGAAAATCTGGACAACCTATCCAGGTTACACAGATAATCCAGCAATTACTGGCTGACCACAGTGTCACTTGGTACAAAGTTAGGGTTTTTTACAGTTTTTCTAGTGTATCACCATTGTGAATATATTTGTTGCCAGGAATGAAACAGATGTAGCAAAGCCCTGAGAAGATTCCAGAATACTGATGTTTTAAATATTATTTTGATGTATGGTCAACAAAAAGCATCACTTTATGAGATAGGAAAATTCACAAACTATCCAGCTGTAAGATTGTGTGATTTTGGTCATTTAGTGAAGCAAAGGGATGTTTTTTGGATCACAGTTAGAAGATCTTGATGCAGTCAAATCACATCTGTGGTGCTCCAGCACTGCTGCCTCCTCTGCTCTGCTCCCATGGGAGATGCAGGAGGGAATGTGTGCCATCCTCTCTGCCATCCAAGCCACAGCCTGGCAGTGTTGTGGGCACGGCTGTGGAGTATGTCTCTACCTTCAGCCTCTCCTGAGAGGATGTCACTCATGAGGGAGCTAGTGACAGCTAGAGCTTAAATTGGGGCATCAAGATTCATAAGAGTTTGGCTGCCTGAGCCCTAAAGAGTTCGTGCAGTATCTCCACCCTTAAACCATGGATCTGAGGTCAGCAGGGATTGCTTTGGAGCATGACAGTCCTCTGGGTGCTGATCCAAAATTACAGCAATGGTATCTGAATGTGCCAAGAATGTGTAGGCAAGGTGTCCAGTTTAGGAAGAAAACCGTAACTTCCACAGTGACTTAGCCTGTAACCTATTCTTTTAGTAGAGCATGTAACTAATTTCCAGAGCTCTGATGGGTGTTTCAAAGTCCCCCTGCACTTTCCACACAGAAGTATCCTAGTACATTCTGAGTAGTTATATGTATTTTCTCTGTACTATTCTCAGCAGCCTGTAGACATTCTTCCTCGTGTTGCAAGCATATCCTGACATGCCCAATTCCAGACGATCACAATAATTCACCTGAATTTCAGAGTCTTTCATACAACCCCAGCCCTCCAAAGATTTAGTAACCTTTCATTTCTGTATTGTCACTAATCCCACTGATGTCTAACAATTGCTATGGAATTACATGAGCCTCAGAAGCTTTGCAGGAACAAAGCTTCAGCTAAGATGTAAATGCCATCTCCTGCTGCGGTTGTGACTGACAAGTGTTTCCATCGAAGCCTCCTTTTCCTTTTTTACCTACTTCTGCTGAACTGGATTCTCTGGATGCAAATAATATGATAGTCCTGCCCCTAGTGACACCTCCTTAGCTGTCTCTTCTACTTGTTTTCTTAAAGTGTTGAGGAACCTAACTGCTTGCTCCCCTTCAGCAACTGTCCTTCTAATATCGAGGTTTAGAGATGTAACAAGAACTCATAGTATTTACAACACAGAAACTACACATAGCCAAGGCAAGTGATTTAAAGAAACAATGAGGAAGAGAACTGAGGCAACCAGTGAGGCAACATCCTGTTACTTTTTAACCATGTGCATTGTCTTGAAGAAGTTTACAAAGCGGTCCCTTAGAAGTTGGGGGAGTTTCAGACAAAGAAGAGCACCAAGACCCTCGATGAAGACCCTCAGAGACCTTATAGGGACATGCATATATATTAATAAGTGTTGGGAAATGTCATGACTATGTAACGGGAATGCAGGGAATAAAAAATAAATAATCGTGTAATGTTGACATATAAGCTATCGTGGCGATACTTCAGCGTGCGCTTTGGCAAAATTATTCCCAGGGCACCCGGCATGCTGTGACCAAGCAGTGCGTCCCAATAAAGAATACCTGGCTTCCAAAACTCAAAGCTTGTCTTAGAAGTTTCTTTTAAGTGCCGATTTTAGGCAACACATCCTCTCCCCTCAATTCCGGAATCATGAACACAGACTTTAACCCTGGAGCTGGAGTTCGGGGGAAGAGAAAGCGTCAAGGGCTATCAGGGACGGAGCCTGGCCGCGGCTGAGCGCGCCCCAAAGCGCTGATCATCCCGGGCCCGCCCCGCAGCCGCGAGCGCCACCGCCCCTCAGNCGGCCCAAGGGGCGCTTCGCGGCGGCGGGCCGGGCCAAGCGGCCCCGCGGCGGCGGCGGGCGGCAGCTGGAGGCCGGTATGCGTGGCATCCTCATCACCTGCAACATGAACGAGCGCAAGTGCGTGGGGGAGGCCTACAGCCTGCTTGGCGAGTACGGGGACCTGCTCTACGGGCCCGAGCAGGTGCGTGCGGCGGGGCCGGCCGGACGCCCGAAGCTGGCGGGGGCAGCGCGGACCCGGCGGGGCGCGGGCAGCGGTCCCCTAAAGCCTCTTGTCCTTTCCCTTTCTGTGTGTGAAGCATCGTGGCTGTGCTCACCATACCCCCCAAGGGCTGGTTTGTGTCATCGACCCCCTGTGCTGGCTGCGGGAACGGCCCGTGCCCGGCTACCCCGGCCCCGGTGATACGTGGGCGCTGTGGCTCGGTACTCACCGACAGACTGTGAAGTTTTCAGATCCCGAGGAGAGGCTGTCTGGAAGCGACAGGGAGGAGGATGAGGACGACGTTGAGGCGGCCCTGAAGAAGGAGGTTGACCAGATCCGTGCATCGACGGAGCAGAAGCTGCGGCGGTTCCAGTCGGTGGAGAGTGGTGCCAACAACGTGGTCTTCATCAGAACCCAGGGCATAGGTGAGACATCAGCTGATGCTGAGTAATGCAGACTGCTCTGAACACCTTTAGTGACAGGCCACAGAACCAGGCTTCTAAGAAACACGTGTATATAAAAAAAATACAGTGCTTCCCCTTGCCTTTGGCTGTGCCACTGAGTTTTGTCATTAATGGAGAAGCTAAAGGTAGAGGAATGTGCTTTCACAAGATAAAGCTTTGATTATCCAGTTTTGGTATAGTAAATCAGCTCTTTACATAAAAAGGCTTTGAGACTGACAGCAATGAAGCCAAGTGTGCATTTCCCCAGCTTATTAGTTAGAGGGGAAGGAGGGAGATATTTTTTTATTTGTTTCTCATACCTAATTCTTTTTCTTGCAGAACCTGAGAACCTGGTGCACCATATATTAAAGGATATGCATACCACTAAAAAGAAGAAAACAAGAGTCATTCTGCGCATGCTGCCCGTTTCTGGAACTTGCAAGGCTTTCCTGGAGGATATGAAAAAGTACACAGAAACATTTTTTGAGCCTTGGTTTAAAGCCCCTAATAAGGGCACTTTTCAGATTGTTTACAAGGCTCGTAATAACAGTCATATGAGTAGGGAAGAAGTAATTAAGGAATTGGCAGGTATGTATGGATTTCACATGAAACAAAAAAAGTACATACACAGCCCACAGCTGCATGCACAGCATAGGTCAGACCGTTAAAAGTGATCTTAATGGCCATATATGTTTGTTGCTTAAAGGCTGTATGTTGAATTATAAAAGCTTCTCTAAGGCTTAAAAAAAGCTTGACATCAGTATTGCTTGTTGGTGTTGATGTCTTAAGAGACAATAAGCTGAAGAGAGAACACTGAGTATAGTTTGCACTGTTGGTTACGTGTGCTTTGAAATAACTGTTCTCAGGCTTTTTCTCTGGCTGTTATATTGAAATAATGTGTTACTATTTCCACTGAACTTTTGACTCATAAAATAGCTTCACCTTACTTGAGTGTTTTGTTTCTTGGTAATTGTCGTGCGATAGTTTTTCAGTTACTTCAGTCTTAATGGTGGTGTATTCTGAGAGTCCTCTGTTCTGCTATTTTAAGCAATTACAAAAATGAGTAAATAGCTAAAACTGAGGAGGATCTTGCCTTCTCTCTCTTAACTTTTATCCTTTCGGTAAGGTGTGCTTATGCTCTGAAAAGCTTTTCCCAGCATCTTTTAAACTGCATCTTCCATTACAGGAATTGTGGGCACCCTCAATCCAGAAAACAAAGTCGATCTTAATAATCCAGAATATACAATTGTGGTAGAAATAATAAAAACCGTCTGTTGCTTGAGTGTGGTGAGAGACTACATTCTGTTCAGAAAATACAATCTACAAGAGGTGGTGAAGAGCAACAAAGATGACACACAACAAAACCCATCAAGTCTGAAAGAAGAACAGAACTCAAAGGTACTAAAACCAGAAACTGAGGAGGAAAAGAGCTCAAAAGAAGTAGAACAAGACAAGAAGAATCAAGGTGAAATAGAAGCTGAGCCCAAGGGGAATGATGCACTTAGAGTGTAAAAAATGCGATAGAAGGGAAAAGTAAACATAATCCAAACATATAAAAAAAGGTGCCCTAGAGTTCTGAAAGGGTGTTTTAATGAGGAGAGTGGGTTTTGTTTTGAAATCCTCTTTTTAAAATCCACATGTGTAAGAATCTTAAAGCTTGTTGCAGGTGGAACTGATACTACAGCAGATGTAAGGGTGCTCAAGTGGGCATCACCTTTCTGGTGAAGCTGGCTGTCCTTCTTTGTTCTGCATTTCCTTTTCCTGGCATAAAAAGCAGGAGTGTGTGCGTGTATATGTAGATCTGGCCATCCTGATGTGGATGAACTCTCCTTTGTTATATCTGATGGCTACAGAAACCAAAAGGCAGCACAGAACCAGCTCTCTGAGCTTGACAGAAGTAAGAGGTCTGGAAAAGACAGTTGATTGCAGAGGTTTTTGGAGGAAGTGATCTGACAACCGTGTAACTACAGAACTCAGTTTTTCTGTGTGAACAACAGAATTAGGTAAACCTGATAATTTCCTGTGTGATGGAGAGTTTTATAAATGTATATATATATATGTTCAAAGCTCTACAAGAATATGCTGTCTTGAATGGAAAGAACTGCTATGATCAAAATACTTGAATATTATGAGATGATTTAGAGTAGTAGATTGGACTGTTTTAGAACAGTAGAAAGTACAGTGCAGGCATTGCAGATAGTTTTATAAAAAACTACATGTGTGTTTACATTAGCTGTGTATGCAGCAGCTACTGGTTTGTAGAAAATGCTGTAGTCACTGAACAGAATCTTTTTGAGTAATTTGCTGCAAATAGCCTTTTGCTGCTCTTTCCAAAGAATTAATCCTTTGGGGATTTTATAAAGTTTTTCATTTTTATTCTTTTCTTACATCTAAAAATTTGAATTTAAATACTGCTTGGAAACTTCTTCTGAAAGAAGCTCTCCATTGTACTGTACTACATAAGGGGAATTAAATTTTAATTTTTGGTACAGTTTTGGCTTTACGGTAATAATTTTGTTTCAGATTGAAAGTAATGTTAGTGAGTCTGTTACAGCAGCTGTTTTAATATCCTAGTGACTTTCAAAGACCATCCAAAACCAGTGCAGGTATAACTTGCTTTCCGGTAGAGTTTTGAATATGCTTCCTGTACAACTGTCTAGCTTTCATTTCTAGCTTGTATTTCATTTCTAGCATAAAAGCCTGTGTGTTGCTAATGGGAAAAGACTCATCTTGAAGAACACCACTTGTTACTTTTCTTGGTTTAATGAAAAGGATGTGTTCAAGTCTCTCATAATTTATATTTTCCTCTTCTCTCAAAATTGTTTTAGTATTTGGAAAATGAAGATGACTTTTTTTCCCTAGTCCTATCTCCCTGCCACTCATTTATTAAAACTCTGCTTTCTTACCTCCATTGGTGTTTTCTTTAAATTTTAAAGCTTTTTATGTGTGGATTAAAACCAGCAATGTGTAGGTCAGACAAAGGAAAGAACCATTTGAGACTAGATAGGAAGGCCAACTGAGAGTGTTTGTTGGTGGCTGATGTTGGTGATTGATTCGTGACAGCCTATTTATCTTCTAAGGGCAAAGACTCAGGTAGTTTAGTGGGGTATTTTTTGTTTTCTTTCCTTCTCTCTCTCACTGACCTCTGTTCCTACACAACTTACAGTTTACTTCTGATTTGCACTTGGCGGACATTCATTGTTAACGCATTAATCCCTAAATATCGAGGCTTTCAAGATTCATACAAGCAGACTGCTCTATTTGGATGCATGTGGCCATTTCTGGGAACTTCATTCCATACTGTCATGATTTTCTCATTAATAAGCCTCTTGTGAGTTAAAATACCTGGTTTCAAAGAATGAGCACACTGCACTTTCACCTGGCAATCAGTTACTTGTACTGTAATTCTGAATTGTGTTAGATGGCTGGAGGATGTGTTTGCACATGTCTTGCTAAGGATGCTTGATTTTTGTTAAGCAAGAACACAAGCATTTAAAAACCAGGCAGCTGGAGTGTTTAAACTTTGTGCATTATTGGACAATCACTGCCTAACGGGTGAAATACAGTCCTACGTTGGTGCTTACAGTTGTAAGAGAAGAGCTCCATTATGAATGACACTGGTAGGGGTAGGCTGTTTTAGATTACTTATCAACACTAAATCTGTCCCCACTTCTTGTTCCTCAGTTCATTCCGCCTGATTTTCCCAGTGATTGTCTTCAGCAGCTGCTGGACAAATTCAATCTGATTCAAAAGCTTTTTATAATTTTTTTTTATTTTTCAAGTAGCTTAGATCTCCATCCTACTTAAACAAGAATTTGGTGACTGGGGAAGTAAGTAATTTAGTTTTAAATGGTATTATTTTTCAAATAATCTTTAAAATAATACTTGACATATTCTTGCACAGCACATATTTGGCCTTTTTTTTGTTGTTTGTTACTGTGTTTTAACCAAGTCTAATATTTCTGAGTCCAAACTTCCCATGGTTAAAATAGGTGCTTGGGATTTTTTAAAAAATTTTTATTATTTGCTTGTGTTTACTTGCCTTTCTGGGGTACTTATATGGAGGAGTGACTTTCTTGACATGCTCTTGCAATTCACAGACCAGTTTGGATCCTGTGACTTGAAGGAAGGACACAAGACCACAAAAGCCTTTACCATCTACAAAGGGAAAATAAATAAAAAATACAGCATTAATTCAACTAGAGCAACCTAAGAAATGAAGCAATGAATTGAGAATTAGGGAGCCCTTTATGAATAGGAGAGTGAGCTCTTACCTTCCCTCTGGTGGGATCTGGGGTGCTGACAACAGCTGCCTCAGCCACAGCTGGGTGCTCTATCAGGGAACTCTCCACTTCAAATGGCCTGATATGATACCTGGGGGAAAGACTGTAAATGTCTAATATGTGAAAGGTATAGGGTTATTTCCAGATATTTCTTGGTATTTTAACTGAAATCTACAAACCCAGAGGAGACGATGACATCATCAGATCTACCCATAAACCGCATGTATCCATCCTCATCCGTGCTCCCTCTGTCTCCAGTGGTATAGAAGTTCCCATGGATTGTGGAAGCAGTTTTCACTGGATAACCCTGTTGAGCAAGCAACAATAACAGGTTCTAAATATTGAGAAACCTTAAGCTTAGAGATGAGTTTTGCCTTTTTGGACACTATCCATAATGTCCTTCACTGCTTGTTTTCTGTCTCGGGAATGTAAGAGCTTGTGCTTCCTTCTTTCAGAAGAGAAAAATGAGGTTTTATCACGAGGGCAGACACAGAACTAAAGATCACACAGAAGGTCTGCAAAAACAGGGGAGAGAATTGAAGTTTCATAAGAGCATTGTCAAGTCAGGAAGAGCCACAGCTCTTTGGTGTTGCAGCTGCTCCTGTGGCTGTAAGTACATACCACGCTGCAATTTTTGGAAGGGGGCTTCCAAAAATTGGCTTTTGACTTACCATGTATTGAGTGAAAAAAGTAAACGGCCTCTTTGTATCCACTTTGATAGCAATGTCTCCTTCTTCCCCAAGAGGCAGAACACTGCCATTCCCATCTATAATTTGCCATAGGAAAGGCAAACGGGTGATTATATCTTTCTCTTTTAAGAGAGCCATGTTCTAAAACTAACCGGCAACCAACAGCTCAACCCAAAAAAGTCAGTCTGCCTTGAATTATCACTGTATGGTACCGAAACTTGGGCAACAAGTTGCACTCCTGTGTTTTACTTCTGTGAAATCAACAACAAACAGAAAAGAGAACCCATACCTGAACATTGTAGGGGGCAGCTGCCGTCCCCAAGGAACCTGCCTTAATTTCATTCCTTTCATATTTGCACATATGATTCCCTGTTGGAAAAGACAAACAACCAGCCCAGGTAATTTTCACTGTCATCCCTGAGCGGTGACATTCCTGTTCATGTACTACTGTTGAGTGAGCACAAGATCTAAATCTTCCATCTGTGCAATCCAAAACATTTGTGAATTTCACTGAGAGTCTTGGACAAATAGCTCAAGATATTTTACAGTGTAAGTAGTCTTCAGAAGCAGTATCGTGACCAAGCCGTTATTCCAAACAAAACAATAAACCTTGTAGCAATGCCACAGATTTCAATATGTGGCATCTTTCTTTTTGGTCAAATATATATATGGCCAAGTTTCCTATTTACCAAGAGGAATGAGATATCAAAGTTGTAACCCTTTACAAAACATATGAACTTACAATTTCGATTTGGCCATAGCCTTTGTAGATGGTCAGTCCAGTTTGGTATTTCCTCTGTGCCATCACTTCTGGTTTCAGTGGTTCCCCTCCAGTCAGGCAGTGCCTCAGCATCTTGAATGCATACCTTCACAGACAGAGGACATTGCTGAGGAGCAGAGGACAGAAAGGGACAAATTCTGCTCTCTCTGACATCTGTATGGCCAACCCCATTACTTCCGGACACACCAAACTCTCATTTTAAGAGGTGGGGTTAGGATTGAGAGAAAGCCTAGAGCTCCTGCTGGAGCGGGCCTGGAAAGGGGCTGCCAAAAGGATTGATGGCAGTGCAGCCATTGTACTTCCAAGTATAATGTACTGTATTTGTTGTCTGTAACACATCAGGGCAGTTTGAAGTGCCTGACAGGTGAATTTCCTCAATTCTCTCTGCAGTGCTAAGGCAAAGACTGCCTTTTTGCAGCCCCTGCATATTAAAACAGAATCTTCACCACCCTGAGAGTTTAAGTGGCTATGAGGACCCATCAAGATCAACTGTTCAAGAGCCAAGCAACAGTTTGAGCAGACACATGGTACCTGCTGAGGTCGTGCTGTACCAGCATGCAGTAGACAGTTGGGGCACTGCTCAGAGTAGTCACTGGGTATCTGCACAAGGTCTACCAAATTAAAGAAAATAGGAAAAGAAAGAGAGTTAAACAATATTGTTTTGGGGAAAAAATTGCTGCTAGCTCTTCTACTCCATACTAGGGTGCAAATTGTAAGACATGATTATAATCTCACTTACATGAAAAGCAGAATAATTGCTGTCACTGTCAGTGTTGAGGAAGGATGTTGTAGTGCCAGCTGAAGAGGTGATACACTTACTGTGGAATCACTGGTGTACCTAATTTGTCCTAATGCTGATTTGAAGCATGAGGACTATCCCTTGGTATGAAACCTTGACCCTGAAGGTGTACTTTTACCCTTGTGCTAGATTAAAACTCAGATTGGTTTGAGAAGCTTGAAAATAGTTTCCTTTAAGAATAAGCCATTCTCACAGCTTCAGTGTTTTCCAGTACTGACTTGTCTTTCTTAAAGGTCACAGCCATGTAATTAAAATATTAATTTATATGTAATTCAGCTCGTTTTTCATTTCAATAGTGAAATACAATAGGGGAGAGGTCAAAGTAACACCAATAACTCCTATGGATTAGAAGCTGCTGATAATATCCTGGGCCCAAAAGAATCATGCTGCAAAAATCCATCCTGTATTATATTCCTATTCAAAGAACAATCACCCTGTGGTTATGCCATCTTAAAACAGCTAATCCCATAAAACTAAGAGGCTTAATTTTGTGGCCTGCCTGGAAAACAACATGAAATATGAGTAACTGTTCATTGTGAGCATGGTGTTCTTACATTTAAGATTCCTCTTGGATCAAACTGTGGCATGGCATGTACAAAAACACATGTGCCCTGGAACCATGGACCAAAAACTCTCCCAATAGCTTCCTTTGCTCAAGCAGTGTCTGACATGTTCCACATGATGTCTGAGGGAGTCAGATTCATCCAGTACCTGTTGAAGACAAAGGTGGCCAATATAAGGAAGTCTGCAAATGGAAATGAAAAATGTGAGGGTGTTTTGTTGTTTGGTGGTTTTATTTTTTCTTTAGAAAGGCATGGTAAATTTGGTCTGAAACTCAAGAGCTCAAATAAATGCCTTTTGCCTAATCTTTATACTGATGGCAAAGATAAAGAAAATCAAATGGTATCCCAACTCATTATTTAATCTGGATAAACAGGCAAGTAGTTTAAATGGAGCCATTATTTAATCTGGATAAACAGGCAAGTAGTTAAAATGGAGCCATATACTGTATTGAACAAGACCCTTGCCTTCTGGATACAATTCAGCTGAGGAGACCATGAGAAATGTCACCTACAAGATTGTGGGAGCCTCGTAATCTATCACAATTTTACCACAAAGGTTCTTCTGTTTGCTTCACATTTCAGTGTTGTAAAGGCATAAATAGATGAATACTTTACCTTCCACAGAGAAAAACCCAGACCAAAGCTTCCATAGGAATGTTCAACAATTTTGGGAGAGCCTGTGGTGCCACTGGTAAAATAGATTACCATTGGATCCTGACTTTTAGTCTTCACACAGTTATGGACAGCAGGGGCAGCCCTTAAATAAAAAAAAGAAAGGTTATGTGAAATAGTGGCTGGTGTTATTCAGCATCCTAAGCTTGGACCCCTTGTGCCCAATATATGCAGAACTGTATAGTGAGCGATAAGATATAAGAAATTAGATCCCCTTGCTCATGCACGGCTAGTTATGTGTTAAAGGGCTGCTGATTTTGCCCTGTAACTGTATTCCATGTCCACCTTCCCTGAGTAAATATGCCAACTGACTCTCTTTTATTTGGCTTCCTTAACAATGACCCAAAGGCCCAGTGCCTTGTGTTTGACCCAAGTCCCCTTCAGAAAGCATATCTTCCAGCCTTAATGGATTTAGCGGAGGGAAGACCCATTTATGTTGGTAGGTGGACCCAGTAGTTAATTATCCTTGCCATATTTGAGAAGTGTGGGGAAGCTCAAACTCTTGGTTCTCTGGCACGTGACGGATATATTTCTCATCTCTTACCAGGATGAGAAAGCAAAACTGTTTTGTTATCTCTACCAGGATTGATATTTGAAAAGGTTTTGATTGACATGCACGCATTGCCCATTCCCGCAAGGTTACGTGTGGGAAGTCTGTCTCCCCAGGCCAGCTGTGTCCTGGTGCTGGCTGGCGGTCAGAGATGCTGCCGAGGAGCTCCCACTCCAGAGCCCCACAGCCTCTGGCCAGCTCAGCAGTCAACAAAGGCACCTGAGGACATGTGGAGCTGGGAAGTCAGGGCAATCAGCCAGCCAGCCAGACTGACAGTGGTCTGTCGAGACCATGAGCCAGACAGGATGGCAGGACAGAACTCTGGGAAGACTGGGAACCTGACAGCTGAGCAGCCCTGGAGCCAACCAGAACTTTGCAGGCATCCATGTGGGCAACCCAGCCAGCCCACCTGCCTGACCGCCAGCAACAGCCTCTGCAGGACTGACACAGCTCCAGACCATACTGAGGTTTTATCAAATCAGTATTACCCTCTGCCATCGAACCAAGCTGTGCAATATTAGCCCAGCATGAAAGAAGATTCATCAAATTGACAATGTTTTGGTAGCTCTAGGAGGTTTGAGAATGCAGTGTTACTGCTTCCTCTGTCTCCCACTTTGGTGACACTGAAGTAGACAGTTCATTGAAGGAGCAGTTGCAAATATAGTAGGACTGTACAGTGACCTGCACAGGTAATGCATGTTTTGACACCTGTGGTTGTGAGAACATGTGGTGTATCTTATAAGGCTCTCAAAGAGACTGGAGAGCTTGGATCCCACCTTGAAAGAACTGTTTTAGCTACACAGATTCTTTTAATAAAGTATCAGCTGGTAAAATCACCCTTAGGGGCCTTGAGGAGATTGCTGCAGGGTATTTGTTTCCCTGCCCCACTCTGCCCCTCCACTCCTTTCACAGTCCCACACATTGCAGTGAAGAGCTGTCTGTTGGGTGCCATTTCAGTAGCTGCTTTTCAGCAGTCACAGAATCACAGAATATTCTGAGTTGGAAGGGACTTACAAGGATCGCTGAGTTCAACTGCTAAGCAGTTGGGCAGGTGGATTCCTAAAGACATTAGGTTCATTTTGCAGTGCCCTTTTTAGCCTTTCATAGTGAAAAGCTATTCACATTAGTCTCGTCACCATCAAGCTTTAGGAACCTGTATGGGAATAATTTGTATAGAATATTTCTCTTTATCTTTTAGAGGGTAAATAGGCCATAGCTATCAATAAAAGAGGCATTCCTGTCCACTTTTCTGTATTACTTCATAGTTTTATATAACAAACGTAGACATCATAAGACTACTTATCTTTAATTAGAAGTTTGGCTATTCTCAAATATTCCTTTTCTATATCAAAAAGAGACTAAATTGCCTGCTTTTCTACCCCCTCAAAGATATCTAGTTCATTAATGAGATACAAGTACACAAGAGTGTTTAAACAGCATGAGAAATTTTGCAGTAGAGGTAACTATAACAGAGTTAAGGTAGAAGGCACTTACCTGAGCAAATTACTAAAATTCAGCCACTCAGCCCTGGTGATTTCAGATACAATTAGCTTTGTTTTCAGAAACTGGCACTTGGATGCAACCGAGTCCACTGCAGGAGCAAGAGCATCAGTTGTAATAACACACTTGGCCTTTGAAGCCAGCAGTTGATAGAGAATGTCTCGTGCTGTCAGTTGTGTTGTCCCTGGGATGATGATAACACCTGAAAGTGCAATGAAACTGGAAATTCACTAAGTATTTTTCCATTTTAGTCTTTGTCACTTCACAGCTTCTCCTGATTTTTTGAATACCAGCACTATTCAATCCAGAAATGAGAAAGCGTTAAAACAGTTCCCACACACCTGAACTTGAATACAGATGTGCAGATATGAAGCACAAAATAGCTTCTGTTTCTATGAGGTCCTTTACTACAGGCACAATGGAAGTAGAAACTATTAACTTTGGGGTAGTAAACACTATCAGCTTTAACTGTTGACGTTAAACTGATTTAACACCACCAAATTGATTTAACATGACACAAGCTGCAGAAAGTGAAAGAAAAATGATGAAGGTAATTCCATCAGTCATAAGAGACTTTCTCAGTCACCCTTTTGATTGCCAAATGTGCAAGTGAGGAAGTCAAATAAGGAATCTAAATGAGTTGATAACCGATTCTTGGCACAGAAGGTAACAAACAATCTACAGACCATTAGGAATGACACAATTCACCTGTTCACATACAAGCCACTGATTCAGCAGCCACCACTCTGGAATTCGGGGTAGAATCACTAAAACCTGGTCTCCCCTTTGCAGACTGCAGGTCCAGAGAGCACATTGGCCACTTTTTGGGACAGGAAGCCCAGCTCTTCAAAGCTCCATTTAATTTCATCTCCTTTTCCCTTTATCCACTACAGAGCTGGGTTTGATGATCCCCACAATGGAAGGGCAAATAACACTCTGGTTACTTTTGAGTCTCCTGTAGTTCCTTGCAGAAGTTTTGGGATGCTCCAGTCATCTGGAATCTGATAGTACTATGTACTGTGCCCTATTCTAGGGCAGGGATATTAAGCATATTTTGGTTAAAATAGTCCTTTTCCAAGGCACATATAAGTTGGTGTGTATATCTACTTAATTTGCAATTCTCATAAATTACTTAGAGGCTTTCATGAACCCGACACTGCTGAATTAGTCACAGAGACAAAGCACCAGGTCCCCTCTGATGCAAAAGCAAATTGCCTCTCCTTTCTCTGCAATGTAGGATCACGTTAGTACAGAAATCAAGGAGGAAATTCTGGTCCCACTGAAGCTAGTGATGGCTTTGGGTACTGGAGTACAGTTTCACAAAAAATACTGAATCTACAGGGTCAGAAATGCTATCTTTTCTATTTGAGACCACTTGTCCAGCACACCACTTGCAAAATTGAAGCACTCGGGTACTTCCTTTCCACAGAGAACAATAGCTTCATAATCTGAGAAATTCAAAGGTATAGAAGTCTTGTGATACTGGTGGAATAACCACCAGTGTCTGGATGCTCCATGGGGAGCTTAACACTTGAAATTCAAGTAAAATCTTCATGGCATGAAAGCAGGTATACAGGGGCTTTTGAAGACAATAACTCCCTTGCAGAAAGACGCTACTTCAGTCTTCTTGATAAAAACCAGCAAAGTATAATTGCTCTCTGTTACTTCACCCTTCTTCTTAAAAGCAAGAACCTTGTGAAGAAAGAGGAATAAAACACAGTGTTATAGTTTGTTTGGTTGTTGTTTGTTTGGGGGGTTTTTGACATTAGCGGATGGCATCTTCAATTTTTCTGAAGACTAAGTATTTGAACAACTACTAAGTAAAAATTTCAGGGTGTTTAAATAAGTTGTGCTTACCTGGAGGTGTTATTTGTGATCAGATGAGACTTCTTACAATTCCTTGTCATGTACCTTGCCTAGTACTTATTTGGCAAGTATTCCCTCCCTGGCTCCCTCCAGTTCTGTGAGCAATTGTAGCTCCTCATTAGTATCACACATCACATTCCATAGTGGGATTACTTCCCCAAGAGCACAGATTTCATTTCTGCAATTAGCTTCCAAAAGAAAGGCACAATTGCTGAGAAAGTTTAGAGCAGATGGAAAGAGCACTGACTATGAGTGACTGCATTTCTGGTTCACTGCCTTTGGAGAATGGATAATCCACCATAAATTAATATATATCCCTATTCTGTGGCACCAATGACTTTGGAAATGATAACAGTGGGGCTTGATTTTCAGATTCTAGAGTTAAACACAATATGAGAACTGGTATGATAAAGATATGAAGATTTTCAGACCCCTGGTGCCAATAGATGTCACCTGTAATACCTGATGGACACTTCAATGGAGCAAGTATGTGCAGTTCAGACATGGTCCATCAGCTCTGTGGAGGACAATAAGAACTCAAAGTACAAAGTCATTGCTATGAAACTGGGTGACAATGGGATGAGACACAAAATCCATGCTCTGGAAGGCAACATGGTTTAGTGATGGATTTGGCAGTGTTAGGATTGTATTTGGACTGTATGACCTGAAAGGCCTTTTCCAACCAAAATGATTCTGTAATTCTATATAGAGGCAATAAAGGGTATAATTAAGGATCAGAGTTGGGAAACAGTCAGAGATGCTGCTAGAAACAGCAGGCACAGATAGCAGTGGAAGTAATGGGCGATGGAGAGGCAGAACCAGGCTTTTAGAACCCACGTGTGGAATCTCTGCAGGCATCAAAGCATGGCCAGTGTTTCAGGAAAGCTGCTGAATTACAATGTGTTAAGAGTACCCGAAAGTGTTAAAATCACTTTTTCAAATGGAATGTAAGTTCTGAAATTTCTCAGAACTAAGCTGTCCAACCTGGCATCCATTGTACATTAAAGTACAAACCTCTTCCCCTGCCTTCTGTGTCTCTCTGGCATGTCACCTTCTTTCAGGCAGTTTCAAATTTTATAATTTTTTTGAAAAAAATGTAATACTCTCAGCATGCAAGTACTCCCTACAGTGGGGTTTCTTTTTCATTCGAGGTCTAATTCTGCTCCTAAAGAAATAAATTCTCAACTATTGTCTGGTTTCAGTAGTGCAAGCTCAAATCCATTTAGATTGATGTAATCTACACAGACACAGCATTCTGTGCATTTGTTTTCTCACTGTTTGTGACCTTAGAAAATAATGTGCTTTGTATCTGGAAAGCAAAGCAATATCCATGTCAGAGCTTAAGGGTGTGAAAGAGGCGAGATCCGCCTGCAGAACCCTCCTGGCACAGCCTCTGCTGGGACTTGTGTTTGTTAGCCAGTTAATTGTTGTCCTGAAAGGTCATCAACAGCTTTACCACACAGCACATTTGCTGCTTTTCCAGACTCTGGTACAACAGCAGAAGTGTTTACGGGTAGTGCACAGTGGGTTTACAGCAGAACCAGGAAAAACGAAGATAAATAACCCTGTGCCTTTTTTTTGGTTCACTGGTGTTTTTGTGCTCATAGTAAACACAGCCTTGGTGAGAGAGTTCAACTACTACTTATATCTTCTGAATCAAGCGCTGTAGCAGCACTGTGTGAAGTGCAAGTGCTACAGAGAGGTAACAAGAAATGTGAGATGTGCCCTAACAGGAATGATCTAAACCTCTGCTGCACCCATACCCACGTAACTGCTTGACTGTTATGGAAATATCTCATAGTCTGAACTGACTACTCAGTCCAGGAAATCCTTGATTATATTTAATCCTGAAACTACACAACATAGAGCTAGAAGTCTGATCATAAACAATGGTTAAAAAAATATTCTCACAAAATAATATTATAATTTTATAATTTCCTTTAAAAAAATGTAACACTCTCAGCATGCAAGTACTCCCTACAGTGGGGTTTCTTTTTCATTCGAGGTCTAATTCTGCTCCTAAAGAAATAAATTCTCAACTATTGTCTGGTTTCAGTAGTGCAAGCTCAGATCCATTTAGATTAATGTAATCTACACAGACAGAGCATTTTGTGCATTTGCTTTCTCTCTGTTTTTGACCTCAGATAATAACGTGCTTTGTAGCTGGAAAGCAAAACAATATCCATTTCAGAGTTTAAGGGTGGCTTTCAGTAATAGCACTGCAGTTATAAAAATAAGGGTCAGTCTTATTTCCTCTCTTCTATCACTCTTTTCAAAACAATTTCTCCCATGTACATTTAAAATTATAGAGAATATATTTCTTTAGAAATATCCCAAAGCATCAGAACAAAAATTGGTATCTTCTACCCTTATTTAGAAGGTTGTCCAGCACCTCTTAAGATTGACAGGGAACAGTGTGAGAAATATCTCAGATTAAATTTACGAAAACGGCCAAATAAAATGAAACAAAGAACTTTATTGGCAGCGTGCTGGGTGCCGTCAGCCTCGTGCTAGAGTCCGAGAGCACACCTGGAATGGGAGGGACCCGTTCTTTTAAGGTTTCCTGATTTACACAGCCATCCCCTCGTTCCGCCCATGCCTTGTCCCGCTCCTTTCTTTCCTAAAAAGGCAATATAACCTTCTCCTGGAATTCGATTGTGTCCTCAGGGCTGGTTCACACCTTACTGTTCCCCTGTCCCAGAAGCATGGTCCCTTGACAATGAGCCCTGGCTGGTCCCATTGTCTTACAGGCTTCCCGGTTTGCCTCCATACAGTAACTGTGACAGTAACAGAATCCCCATTTTTAGTAACTATAGCAGGTTATGGTTGCAGCAGAGCTGCAGCCATAGGCTGTGGGGTTTTAGAAAGGAACGGACATATTGTGGACGAGCCATGCTTTGGACGAGGCCTGTAAGCTTTCCTGTGGGAACTGTGTAGATAAAGAAAGTAGAAAGTAGAAAAACAGGCTAGCAGGAAAACAGGCTAACAGAAAAACAAGTTAGGAGAAAAACACGTCAAAAATAACTTAGTTTGTGTGAAGTGACCAATAGGTGTGTAACATGTCTTCTTGTTGTAAGAAATGGACCTATCCAGGCTCACCAGCCTGGGTGCAAAAAGGAATAAAAACCTCTGTTGTTTTAATAATAAATGAGATCTGCGTTAAAACCATATTGGTTCACATGCAGTTACTCCGTGCCCTCTTGCCACAATAGGCAACTGTAGAACACCTCTGATTACAAAAACTCCTCAACACGGGATAACCATGGAAACCCTGCTTGTAATAAAACCGTCTCATTTGTTTCTTACAATCCCCCTTTTTCTCTTCTTCATGGTTTTATTACAAGCTAAACATTAACTGTTCCCATTGTCCTTTTTGGATCCATTCGGCTAGTGTCTCCAGTGCTTTGGTCTTATTCTTCACTTGGTTGGAGCTGGGACGTAGGACCATGATCTTCTGCATTTTGGGCTTTCTGGTTGTAGAGTCCTCTGGATTCATCGGTATGGTGGTCAGGTGCATTCTTTGAATTACGCTAAGGATTAACTTTATAAAACATGGGGTTAAACAGAGCAGAAATAATGGCCCAGCAAAGGCACACAAGAGAAGGAAGCTCAGTTGTTTCCAGCCAAATAAATTAGTCCACCACCCCTCTGATTCAAGGTCCAGTTTCCAGATATTGATTGCTATATTCGTTATTGTTTTTCTATTATCGCTTATTCGCAAACAACAGTTTGAAGTATTAAACTTAACACACACACTTCCTTCCACTGACAAGAGGTAATCTAGCTCCAGTTGTTTCTTGTGCGTGGCTGCTTTATTTTGGGTTTGCTGGTGAGCTGGTAACTCTAAGCCCTGGAAAGGCTGTAGTACTGTTTCACCTCTGCACAGCCCACTGCCAGCAGCAATGAGATGTGAAACTCATGCTGGAATTCCCCCAAACCTGCTGTACCCTTTCAGCCTGGCAATCTGTGACCAGTGCACACTGTGACAACTCTGCTGAGGAACTTGATAGGATATTGATCATTGCCAGCTGAGGCTTTCAAACATGCTGTTGTATTCAAACCCTCTGTTATTGTAACATCCAAGAATTATCTTCCTCTGTTCAACTAGTGGTTCAGAATGTCACTCGAAATTCAGTATTTTATAACTGTATTGAATTGGTAAAATCCGATTCTTTTGATTAAAATAATTAGGATAAATTTATGTTCACAGACACAGCTTGATTAGGTGAAGGAACATTTCATTTCCCTGTACATGATCACAGTGGTATTAAATGCAGGTTCATCTGTAGTTTCAATGGAAGAAGACAACATCAGATCCTACCAGGATAAGCCTATGATGTTCAGCTGTGTTTACTTACGGTGTTAGCATGGGTTCAGATTGCCAATAATACATCAAAATATATTTGATACAGAATACCTTTCCTGGTGCAGGTATTACCTTTTCTATTGTCTCTTGAGAATAACATCAAATAGAAGCTGGGCTGTAAGAGGTATGGAGAGGAGGTCTCAAAGGGAAAGGCCATTGAAATGGTCTATTGAAAAATTTATTTTTCAGCCAGAATAACACAATCCAGTCAAGTACTGACATTAGAAAATTTGCAAGGAAGCATAAATATCACATCTTGGTGTTATCTGTAGTTTTTGATGCTCAGGCATCTAACAAAAAGCAATCAGAATGAGGGCAGTTATATTAGTGAAATCTATATAGTGCTAATGGAATGAAAGCAGTTTTGTTAAATTCCTAACAATGCTACATCCGTCCCCACTCTTTGTCTCTTAATTCATTCCTCTTGATCTTCCCAGTGACTGTCTTTGGCAGCTCTTGGACAAATTCCACCTAAATAAAATAAAGAGAGAAAACAATGTAGCATGTTCTAGGAGTTTGTTTTTCAAGACCAGCTCTCAGCATATGTGGAAAACTGAGAGGACTCCTGTCAGTAAGAACTGCCTGCCTAAAGGATCATGCCCAAGCCAAATCAAGGCAGCACATTGTGCCACTTGTGAAACCACTCCTTTGCCTCTTATTTATTGACTGTGAGGAGCAGCAGATAAAAGCCTATTCAGATTTAGTCATGTGCTCCCCTAAAGGCACCAGTGAGTGCTTGGTTGAAGGTTAAATACAAAATGGAGAATTATGATTGTGTGTCTGACCTAGAACATGCAGCTCTAACTAAGGATGTACAAAGCCTAGAAATTTTTTAGATATTTAAACAAACCCTTTGCTCAAATGCATGAAAACCAACGTGAACTAATATTATTTAGGAGATATCTTCTGCAGCCAGTGGTCTAGAAGAATCTTTCAGGTGATTCAAGGAAATCTAAATAGTAGTTCTCCTGAGACTTATGGAAGGGCATCCTGGTTTAAAGTTTCTCCTCAGAAGCATTTACCTTTCTGGGGTATTTATATGGAGCAGTGGTTTTCTTGACATGGTCCTGTAAGTCACAGGTTAAGCTCTTCAGGTCACTGGATAAAAAGGCTGGGGACAGAACCACAAATGCTTTCACAACCTGTAAGATAAGATTAACAAAACTAGTCTGACATGGTCCATTTTTAACAGCTGATATACAGGTTACCAGTGAGCAGTGCTGCTCAGAGTCATGACATTTAACAGGGAGAAACAGGGAAACCAGACAATGTAAGAAATGATTGTGTCCGGCTTCTGCACTTGCATGTGCAGAAGGGAAAGTTGAAAGCACAGCTTTCCTGCCCTCGTTTCAAAGCAAAAGCCTTTGCTGTTTCCTCTCAGCAGCAAGAGGAAAGGGCAATAAAAGGTGTCTCTGTAGAGTTCTCCCTGAAGCTAAGGGATAATTTCTTTCTGAAGTTCACACTGAGGACAGTAAGCCCTATTATTCCAGAACAGGACTGTGCTTTCAGCACCCCTGTAGCCCAAGTCTAATGCCAGGGCACTTCCAGTATAACTTTGGCTACACCAAGACAGTCATAAATGACAATTTCAGTGTATAGACAAATGCTTAAGAACAAGGGGAAAGTAAACATCACTAACATTCTCCACAGAGGAGACCTGCTTGGGATCAAAAGAAACTCAGAAGAGGAAAGGCATGTAAATGGGAAGGAATTTTGCTTGTCGCCCCAAGTAGGATTATGCATGATACAAGTAGATGAGGTGCTTAAGGTCATGGTTTAGTGGTGTATGTGGCAGTGCTGGGTTGGACTCAGTGATCTTAGAAGTCTTTTCCAACCTGAAGGATTCCTTGATTCTAAGATGACATGACTGCCTTAGAGCTATATATTATTCAGTACAAATTTCTTTATATCGTCCTATGTTTACACAAACACATTGCTTTCCTCCTCCACTACTCAGCATCATTACCTCTCCTCTGAGGGGATCTGGGCTGCTGACAACAGCTGTTTCTACGACAGCTGGGTGCTCTATCAGGGCACTCTCTACTTCGAATGGCCCAATGCGATACCTAGTAAGGAAAAATAAAATAAGATTTGGCTTTTTTTAGGTGGAAACTAAGTACCAAATGTTTTTTAATTGTACTATTGAAGAGAAAAAACTCCAAACCATAAGAAATTAACAATCAACTATAGAAACTTTAGCCACAATGGGGAAGCTGGTTGTGTTAGAAAGTAGGAGCATTTCATAGTGGTCATGCGGTAGAGGACTGCTGGGGCTGTGGATTCCTCTCCATCTCTCCTGTTTCCTTGGGGCTCCTAATCTCCTAATCTGTCGTACTCAGAGCTGGGGTCTGCGGTAGCAGCCGGTGCCACGTTGTGGTATCCCAACATGTAATATCAAATTGTTTCATTTCATTATGTTAAAAAGTAAGTGTTTCAAATGCTCTTTGAATCCAATAGAGATGTCCTTCAATTTTAATAAAATATGAACTAGATAAAAATCCCTCCTTGGCCAACTGAAGTCTTCATTCTTTGTTGAAACAGATGAGATGTTGCAGGGGAAATGGATACTGAGATGCCACTGATATCACCAAGATGATATTGCAGGTCTATAAAAAGCTAATAATAAAAGCAAGTATTCCTAAGTCAGGAGGTCAATACATTCATCACTGGATTATTATGTCAGAAGTTTACCAGGAACACAACATGTAAGACTATATAACGGCAGATTTAGAGAGAAGTATGCAGACTGACCCTGAAGAAATTATGATGTCATCATCTCTTCCAATAAACTGAAAATATCCATCTTCATCCATAGTTCCTCTGTCTCCAGTGACATAAAAATTCCCACGTTCACTTTCTGCAGTTTTCTTAGGGTTACCCTTAAAGAGGTTTACAAAGAATTTAGATTTTCAGCATGCATTAGCTATTCATTATGTTATAATGCACATACTGTCAAATGCACCGGAACTTATTTTTTCAGTCAAAGATGTTTAAGAATTGTACAGAAATTGCTATAAAATAAAATAAAATAGGTTTAAAATAATTATTTTAAAAAAAAATTAAACTCAATCTTGAGCAAATTCTTCTCTTTCCTTTTCTAATATCCACCAATCCAAATAAACAAATTACCGTGGTAATAAATAATAAACTGGTGAAAAATATTCAGCTTTTTGAACCACTATGCAACTGGAGAGATTTTGGAGGAGATTGATGGTGGTGAGGAATAAAATAAAGGCCTTACTACATATTCAGAGAAAAAACCAAGTGGTCTTATAGGTTTGCTTCTGACAGCAATTTCCCCCTGTTGTCCTGGAGGCAGGATATTAGCATTTTTGTCTATGATCTATAACGAAAACCAACATGTATATTAGTTCAATGGGAAAACAAACCCTAAACCCAACCCCAAACAAACAAAAAGCCCTTATGACAGAATTGAAAGAGCAGTCAACAAACCTGAACATCATAAAGGGGAGCTGCCTTCCCCATTGAACCAGGTTTAATCTTCATTCCTTTAAAAACAGAGCAGATTATTCCCTGTAAAAGTCAAACCAAAGTTTTGCAATAGAAAACTGCTACATTCACACTCGATTCATTAAATATATTTTCTAGAATAATTGCAAAGTACGGAATTAAGATTCATAGGATCCTATATGCCACTGCTGTATGGTGTGGATAAGAAAAATCCTGAAACTCCCTGGCAGAATCCTGTTCCATGATCTGCAAAGAATTCATGCCCTGTGCTAACCAGTCTTCTTCCCTTAGACTCAAACTCTACCCTCTTGACTGTCACTGTTACTTGGAATTTGCTTAAGCACATTTGTGGAAATATTAGGGCACATCTCCTCCCAACAATCCATGTTTCTTGCAGGTTCTGTGGGGAGAGCCATGACAGGAGCTTCTTTCAGAAGTTATCAGGGGAGGATGTTGCTAAAACATTCACAGAAACATGAAGGAAGAAACAGATGGTATTAATTCATAACAAACCTTAAAACATCGTAAAGCAAAAAGGAATTCCAAAGATTTAATAGAATATGGACTCTACAGATGTACCATTTCAGTTTGGCCATAAACTTCATGGATGTCCAGCCCAGTCTGTCTCTTCCACTGCTCCATGACTTCAGGGTTGAGTGGTTCCCCTCCACTCACACAGTACTTCAGGTTCATGAATTTGTAGCTTCACAGGGAGTTAAAAACAAGAGAGGCAGTACTTAATCTAGTGGGCAAGACAAGGAGTACACAACTGTAAACAACACTGGAGAGCTGTTTATTGGGAGAGTTAGTTCCATGAAGTGGGGAAATCAGAGGATCCCTGATCCTTCAGCTCCTTATACAAGGACATCTGTCTGTGCTCAACACCACACATATGAGTAGTAGCAGTCGGAGTTAAACACACATGAAAAATAGAGTAAAACTTTTGCTGAAGTCAGCCAGGATTATAACTAACCACAGACTGATTTGCTGAGCCAGGGCCCCGATTGCTGACCCTCTGCAACAGGTCAAGGGAGAAAGTGCAAGAGGGCAGGAAGGAACAGGCAGTGAGAACTGGAATAGGGGATGATGAATAACTGTCACAACCACTAACTCCCTCACAGTTATGCTGACACACACTTTCTTCCTTCCCTAAGCACATTCCTTCCCTAAGCATGGACAATTAATGTGGTAATCGAAAATTATGATAAAGAATTTAACAGACTTGGTTTCATACCCTCAGAAGTTTGCTCACAAGTTCAGTAGTCGAACTCTCAAATTTCTAAGGGAAAACATGAAGTTTCTCTATGTTTGATCATAAAAACTCATCAAAACTCAAATTTTATATGATGGCCTTTTCATGAAGGATATTTTGAACTAAATTATTGCCCAATTTTGGGTCAAGCAGTTAGATATGGGAGATCACTAAAGCTTAGTCAGGGTAAATTAAACATTAGTAAGTAATTTTTTGACATACCTGCAGAGATCGTTTTGAACCAGCATGCGGAACAGTGTTGGAGCACCGACCAGAGTGTCAATTGGGAATCTGCAGAGAGTCTGGTGAGTTAAACAAGATGGACACATGAAGCTCAGATAAAAAAACTGCCTTGTGAATGTACAGTAGGCAGGTGACATAGAAAGGACAACTATGTTTGCCGCCTCTGTAAAAGCACCACTCTGTTGGGTAATGAACACTCCTGTGGCTGGTGCAATATGCAGAGATTCACAGTATATCTGGTTGGACAAAATCCCATGCTCATATGTGACACCCAGACTCCACAGCTTGGGGCATAGTCAGAATAAGCCCATCTCTGTCTACATCATAGGGAGGTTTTCACTTTCTTCTTGTCCAGTGTGGGCAGAGAAATGTTTTAGTTTCAGTCTCTAGTAATGTCAGCTGATATCACTTTCACAGTCATGAGAATGAATGAATGGCAAGCAATAAGTGCTGCTTTTGGATGATTTTCATTGACATGCTTACCAGCTTTGATCAGAATGTATGAATGAATTATAGGTTTGGCCCCTTCTATATACATGAAAAATGCAAATATGGGCTTTATACAACAGATGGAGCATCTCAAACACAACTATGGACACAACCTCATGAAATCTATGGATGCTGTTAAGAATTAATTTTTGTGCCCTTTTTGCACATTTCATTTGCACATTGCACCCTAATATGTTTCCACGACTTTTTTCCTTACATTTAGGATGACTGCTGAGTCAGTCTGTGGTAGGTTATGTATAAAGATGCATGACCCGAAAACCCAGGGATCATAAACAGATGCTATTGAAGTTAATATCCATCCTGTGTCTGCTGTGTTCCATATCATGCCAGAAGGTGTCAAATCCAACCAGTACCTGATAGAACAGGAAAAAAAAAAGAAAAGATAATGAAAAATATTTGCTTAAAAAGCCCAAACCCAAACCACAAACAAAGAAAACAAAGAAACCCAAAAAACCCCAAAAGCCCAAAATTTTTGACAAGACACATGGGTGCTGAGCACTCTAAGTAAGTTTAAGAGCTAGCTCTAGGATAAAAGGACACCTACCTATATGTTTGCACAAATATACATATACAATAACACATATGTACATCCTACATATATGATGTCAGTCACAATATAGGATAGAGTGGGGCAGAGAGAGGAGTCTGACTATCAATGCAGTGGCTTTCCAGTAGGTAGGAAGATAGGGCTGGAACTGCAGCATTCACGGATTCTGTGTTGGAGACCCAGTATTTCAGTTCTAAGGCTGCTGAGAGATCGGGTTACTTGCGCAACCAACAAACTCTGCCTCTGCTCATCTACACATGTCACAAAGCTTTTTGCAGCCCATTGTGGTATCTCTTGGTTCTTTGCACTATGATACTCCCAGCTGACAGCTGTCCTTTGAACCACTCTGGAAAGAGGGTAAGAGATATTAACTGAAAAATAGAAACACTGGGGGTGATCCTATTCTCCTGGAAATTTGCTGGAGTTTGTACTTTAATTTCAAAAGGAGCAGGATTGGGGCTGACCATTATTCAGTAATTTTTCACCAGTTCTACTATGCAGATTCAACTACTTTATGTTCAAATCAGGCTCAAGCCTTTCATACCTTTCACTTAAAAGGGGTCTGAAACCAAGACTACCCTGGGAATGTTGAGTCATCTTAGGAGAACCTGTGGTTCCACTGGTAAAGAAGATAATCATTGGGTCTTGAATCCTTGTTTTGACACAGGAATGGTCAGCAGCTTGGTTTCTTTAAAAAAGAGAATGTAATAATGATTTCAATGGTTACTTTACACAGGCTTCAGAATGTAATGAAGTATTCCAAATAAGCTTCACAGATTTTCACAAAATTATACTAAAATATTGTGATGTTATACTTCCTCAAAGACAGACCTCCCCTTAAAAAGAAGAGGATAGAAGCAGCCCAGAACGAGACCACTGTTAGCAAACATCTCAAGGTGGATTAGCAATCTACTAACTCATACTCACTTGTACAGCTCTGTGAAGTTCAGCCACCCTTCCCTAATGCCCTTGGACACCATTAGCTTGGTTTTCAGAAACTGACACTCAGATGCCACCAAGTCCACTGCAGGAGCCAGTTTGTCAGTGGTAATTATGCACGTGGCCTTTGATGCCTGGAGTCGATACAGGATGTCTTTGGCTGATAATTGGGATACTCCTGGAATTAAGACAATTCCTGGAAGAGAGATAAAGTTAGTTTGTGTTGGCATATTTTTTTACATCTGATTCTTTTCTAAGAACCTAAACTGTAAACTATTCCCAAACTGACCTCTGATATGGATTTGTCCTGGTGTTCCCCAGACAGTTATACTGAATAATGCAGATGCTTGTGCTCTCCTGTATGCAATGACATGTGGGCCTCTTTGGTGACTTCCATGGCTCTTCCCTGTATTCTGGCATCTTTATGCCTGCTGCACAGGCTACCTGTCCTATTGCACCTCGTGCAAACTCTTCAGGACTGCCTGCATAATTGGTAGCTGGGCCACTCACTGGATTTACTACATTACTTTTCCTTTCTAAACCACATACATTCTCAGTCCTTTCAACCTACTTGCAGTAACCATTTTGCCAGTCTCAGATATGCTCACGGACCTGCTCTCATACAAGCCACGTTCACCAGCCACCATTCTGGGATTCGTGGTAGGATCACGATAAGTCTGTCCCCCTTCTGCAGCCCACATTCTTTAGTCAGCACATTGGCCACTTTCCGAGACAGGAACCCCAGCTCCTCAAAGCTCCACTTCACTTCTTCTCCTTTTCCATTTATCCACCAAAATGCAGGGTTTGGTGGTTTCTTTCCAGCCTACAAAGCATAGGGATTCAAACACAAAACATTTTCTTCTGATAGACCATGAAATTATAATGCAAAAACCAAATGTCCAACTCCATGGAAGAGAGACTTTTTCCCCTGCCCTTGCCTTCCTGAGACAGGGGAAAATAGAGACTGCAAATTATGGAAGATCTGAGTATTTCACAACTGGCATATAAACTGTTATTTTTCCCTTGTCCTTAATGGATGGAGATGTGCTATTTATGACACTCAGGTATTCCCAATAGATTATCCTTTTCTGAACCTGAAATGTTTACCAACCTAGTTGTCTCCAGATCCAAATTATTTCAAATGAATTTCAAATTAGAGTATCTCATTGGCACAACAAAAGATCATCTATATCTCATTGGCACAACAAAAGATCATCTACCTTTTCAATCTCAGACCATTTGTCCAGTACATCACTTGCATAGTTAAAGTACTTTGGTAGTTCCTGTTTGCCCTGCCTGATGGACTCATACTGGGAATGTATATCAGAGGCAAGAAGCCTGGGGTGTCCATGGAAAATCCTGTTAGGAGACTTCAGAGTCCACAAGAATTTTAGACGCTGTAATTTGAACAACTTCATGGCAGAAAATGAGGTATATATATGCTGTAGACTATGTCAGGAAATGAGCAGAACTGTTGCTATGAATCCTGCAAGAAAAAAAACAACAAAAAGAGAAAAATAATACTGAGATTATCCAAAGAAAATCCAGTTATGAACTAATGAGTTATTAATTGAATTCACTTAGGCTAGTAACAACCAGACTGATGATTTTCACACTCCAATTAAATGTGAAGTTCCCTATCCTGCTTTCTCATATTTTTGAATTTTTAATTAATTGCTACAACTCTCCATACTAAAAACATCAGATGTTATTGTTTGCATTAGAATAAGATTCCTGCCTCTTACTCCAAAGCATTCATTAGCTAATTTTCTATTCCTTTTCTACTAGACTACTTCCATCAAGATTCTGACAGCTTTAGCTTCAACAGTTGCTGACTGATATATCCATTGACCACATCCACCCAAAGAGCCCTCACTTCCCTTATGTAGGCACCAAATTTGATATAGACATTTCTGCATTTGTTTCCTGTAAATGTGTTGTGGGTTTACCAGCCCCTGGACTGAAATGGTCAGGCCCAGGTAGATTTCCAGAGAAAAAGCCAAGCAAAAGTTCTAGTAACACCTCTGCTAATGACATATTTAAGAAAACGGACGAGAAGGTGTTGACGCAGAAAGAATTTCGGCCGTCATGTAGGAGGGTGGCAGCTGGCCCCCGAAGTGGGGGGGGCCAAGCCCTACTCCCCCGGCCTTGGGCCAGGGGCAGGCATGGCATTGAAGCCTCTCCAGCTGGGATGTGTAACAGTGGAGAAACAAACTCCAGAAAGAAACTGCCCGGCTGAAACATGCTGCAAGACGGATCCCAGCCCGGCGGAGAACAGAGGAGGATTTGAGATAACCAGCCTCCTTCAAGGTCAGTTCTAGCAAGAGAAGAGTTGAGACGAGGGGGGAGTTCCCTCCCCCTCCTCTCTCCCTGCAGCAGGGGAAAAGACTGAAAGTTGCAAACCCCTGCTGCNGGAAGAGGTGCTGTCCTGGGTGGACCCACAAGGAGAGGTCTATTTAGGACTATATTCGGTGGCAATGGGACCCCCACACAGCAGAGGAAGGATTCAAAGCCATTCTCTGTAGTTGTGGGTGAAGACTATGGTAAAGTAAATGTCCTTCTGCAAAGGACAGGAACAGGGGAAAGGACTCAAAGCCATTATCCCCTATAACTGTGGTACAGACCATAATGGAGTAAGTGTCCCTTACAAGCCATGGGTCCTTAAAGAGGGGGGATTCATCCAACCCTGAAGTCACCATTCAGCAGAGCCAGCCGAGAGAGAGAGAGAGCGAGAGCTAAAGGAATTTCCAGCTACAACACACTGAACTTGTCCTCAAGATAACAGAAAAGACACTCTACAAGTGCTGCAGTAATTGTTTTAAAAGGAAGAACCTTTCTTTCCTTTTGGACTGATACAAAAAGGGGAAGAAATGCCTTTGTAAATACTTATGAGGATTTTACCAAAAGAAGACACCTTTCTCTTGGACTGAAAAGTTAAGAGAAATGCTTTTGTTAGACCTGGCACCTGGCCAAATGTCCAACTCCACGGAAGAGAGACTTTTTCCCCTGCCCTTGCCTTCCTGAGACAGGGAAAAATAGAGACTGAAACCCCCGACACGAGACACCAAATTTGTAAATAATAACTTGATTTTTTTTTTCATAAGATAGTTTAAGTAGTACTGTTGTAGTATATGTTATTTCTTAGTTTTTATCTTGCTAGTAATAAATCTTAGTATTATATTCCTTATGTCAAGCCTCTGTTTTGCATGTATAAAACCTCTCTCAACTTGTAGTAACTGTGTGAAGGGGGGAGTTCAAGAAAAAAATTGATCCCTGGTAAACCCACGACAAAATGCTCTCTTCCATCTGTACTCACCATAATGATCCTGAAAGGTCTCAAGTCTAATGGCTTGCTTTCTTTCCACTGCTACTCTTTTCTTTCTCTTTTTATAATCTTATAATGCTGCCGATGATTATTTATTTTCCACAGACCAGAAGATTATTCATTTTCCACAGACCAGAAGATTATTCCAGATCTGTGCTCAACTCTAAAAATTCTAATGCTATTTAGAGGATTCCCATAAGTGCACATAAGGGTTATCAAACAGGGGGAAAAGAAACTGGCTTGGGTCTGGAAAAGCCCACAAAGTAGGAGCCAGGGGTGTCCTGGAAGCCTCTGATGATTTTAGAACCTGAGTCTGACTATGGATTTGCCTTTTTCAACCACTAAACTCAATTACTCAGTTACTAAACTCAAAACAAGTTTAGGAAGAGTGACCCCTGAAATACAGGGTAATTTCCATTTCTGTTCTTAAAACGGATGAAACTATCCACAGACTACCAAAAAATGTACAGGTAAAATCTTCATCAAATTCTTTTTCATTCAGAATTTCTGTGGCCTGAGTGAAGCTGCAAAGTTTTGCCTTTGTCCCAGGTTTTGAAATACATTTTGTAGTCTTTTATCCCTTGCCCCATGTCTTCAACCATAACCATTTGTCCTCACATGTGTGATGCACGGATTTCAGTCTTAGTCAAATTTTATTCCTCAAGAAAAAGTAACTTATTTAACATTGGAATTATTTCCTTATTCCTCAGCAGAAGTTTTTACAGTACTATTTAATCTGCCTATCAGGGCAATTATTCAAATACATAGAACTTCACACATCTTAATATTTTCAGCCACATCTGACAGCATAAAAAATCTGGGTGCAGATTTCCCCACCCCAAAAGAACAAATACTTTTCAAAAACGAGTATTCCTGGTGTTCTCCATGTTCCATGGAGATTGTGGCAGAGAAACAATGACTAGCTGTAAACAATCCTATCATTTGCTCCTGAGAAAGACTCTTAGGATCCGGATATAAAATTAAGTGACACTCACTTCAGAATCAGGATTACAAAACAAAAAGTTCTTTAGAAAGTACTTACACTTTAAAGCAGAACATTATTAACAGGACTTGGTGGAAAAAAGATCCTTTAAAAAACTTTGGTGAAAAATCATGTTTTAAATATTCCCAAAATTTATCCACTGAAAATGGACATTATTAAAGGGGGTTTATGTCATATTTTGGGATATGCACTAATTAGTATTGTTTTTCTCTTACTTAAGGAAACAACTGCAGGTAAAAAAAACCCCAATTTTTGTGAAAAGGAATCTTTCTTTGAGGTTGTGACCTCCACTGTTAATGCTAAAAAACAATGGATCCACTTTGATTCCTTGAACAAACAAGCCTAATCATTTTGGTTATTACTTTAAACAACACAGGAAGTGTTGGTCTGCTCTAATTCTATTCTTTAACAATAATCCACAGGTTTCAGAGCATTACAATGACAAGATCTACACAATAGCCTGTCAAGGAAAGAAGAGGGACAGAACATTCAGGAACAGTATTCAGGATCAGAAGTGGTATTCAAGACTGACAAGATGAAAGACATTGTAAGTTCAGGATTCCCCAGTGGTCTACCAAAATGCCTGCTAAGTTTTGCTGTGAGACCCTTCAAGGTTTTAGCACTTTCTCACCTGCAAACCTGGAGGTGAAAATGAAGTAAAAAAACCAGACCCAGTAATGGCAAAGTCGTTTGAATAACTACATGAACCAGGAATTATTTTTCTTGGCTTAGTACCGTCTGCTTCTGCTCAATGATCATTCACATGAGGAATTCAGACAAACAACATTTTCCTGACCTGTCTGCTGTGGACAGGGGAGGTTGAGAGCTGGCTGGGGCAGATCCTCTTCATTCAGTTTGCTTGGCTTTCACAATGTGTTTCCCAAAAGAGACACTGTAAAGATGAGCCTTTACCTGGAGATGTGAAACCCGGACTCTTTGTGAAAAAGGATTTGGAGTGAAATGCTTCCTACTTCATCGTTTGCTTCTTCTGAAGTAATGAGAACAGAACATAAAGCAAAACAGACCAAGCAGCAAAACTCTTTCCGTGAAGTAACCTTTTTCTTGTAATCATTTACACCATTGTTAATTGTGTATAATTTGCACCTTCACCTAAAGTACTTTGGATCTTCTTTTACCTCCACTTTAACCATTTAAGTAGATCACAAATTCATCAATGTCTTTCTCTTTCTGCTCAGAAGGAATTTGGAAATATCACAGTGGTATTTTTGAAGATAATGTATCACTGCTCTACTGATACCCACTACTGGACAAAGCAGGACAAAGATTATTTTTACTATTTTCTCTTTTATTTATATATATCGAAGTATTGTAGTTACACTTTTAAAATAAAAAAATTCCTTTGTAGGCTTCTGGATGTGTCCTTTCTCTCTCCCATTCCATACTCTTAATTACTTGCACCTTCTGCCTTCTGCAAATCTGTAGGTCAATGGAAAAAGAGGTTCCAATACCGCACATCCTCAAGGCACGTGAGTGTTTTCACCATTTTCTTTCATAGTTTCTTTTTATATATGTTCTCCTAGTGCTCTGGGTCATGACCACATTCCAAATTTGATGTGTTATGGCTGGTACCAGTGATGGAACTTTTCTCTCTTCCTTTTCCAGATCCCTTTTGCCCTTGTCATTCTCTCCCCCACTCTCTGTTTCTTAGGACCTTTCTCTGGATTTTCCCACTAACCGTCTTTGGCAGATCCTGAACAAACTCCACCTGAAAGGCAAAACCACGTTCAGGCTAATTTTCCAGTAGAAAGAAAAACATATTTTATTAAGGGTGGGGGTAAAAAGATGGGAAGTTTCATAGCAAGGGCTGGGATGATGGAATTCTGACTGAATGTCTTGCCCATTTGTGCTGCTGGAAAACCC
>VYXB01000905.1:24049-51023 GCA_013397135.1 Pachyramphus minor | reverse complement strand
CAGGGCGGGCGGGCTGGCAGGGCGGGCGGGTAGGAGGCAAAGCAGGGCTGGTAGAGGCTATTCTTGGGGCAGGGATGGAGGAGGGCGGGAAACGCCATTCCTGGGCTGGAGACTCACCCTGGTGTGGAGGAGCTGCAGTAGGATGGCCCCATCCAGCCTCGCCGCTTCGGCTGGGGAGCGATGGGGGGCCCTGTCCCGCGCCCTCGTTTGTCAGCACCAGCCGGGAGGTCCCCGGCTGATAGCTGGGATGATCTTACCAGCCGGAGGGGGAACTGGACCGGGCTCGGCCGGGACCGGCCCGTTAGGTGCCCCGGGGCCGCTCGGTAACGGCGGCCGGTGCCCGGTGTNGTGTCAGTGGGCCGGGACAGCCGCTCAGCTCTAGCAACTGAGCTGGATGTGCGAAGGTCTTAAGAAAGCCTGCGAGTTTGAAGTTTACTTGGTGAAACACAAATTTGCTCTCGTCCCCTCCTCCTGTTGGCATGGTAAATTAGCTTGCCAGGCCTGTGCCTGCTCGGGTGTCTTGCACAAAAGTTCAGCAGTAGTTCCTTCAGCAGGAGCTGTAGGTGACATATGACTTTCAACCACGTGGAAGGAAGCATCGAAATGGCCTCTTGGAATTACTCAACCATTTTCAACAGTTCAGAAGACTTTTTAAATACTTCCTCGGTGATACAGACAGTGCAGTTTGAAGAACCTGGTCCAAATTATGCAAATAAATGGGAGGAGCTTCTTTGGTTCAGAGCTATGGTTGAAATCTGAAATACAGTGTCCTTGATACTGAACAGTCTACATTAATGCAACACTTTTAAAAGCTGAATTTCTTTGTGTACTTTTTAAAGAAGTGGTTTGAAATTTCACTTAAATGAAAAAAAAAAAGTTTGAGGCAGGTCAGACAAAAAGAAATTGCTATAAAGCTGTCCTTTTTTTGGTATGTGATTTCCCCAGTGTAATAATGCAGACTCACTGTGGAGCATCCTATTCAGAGTTTTTTGAGTGCTGACTGAGAATGTTAACACTTTTATGATTTTTAATAGTTCTATGTATGTAATTCATACAATCATGGCACATGGACACTTTCATTACAATGGTGGTATCCTGTCAATAAATCAAGAAAAATCCTACATGTACACAAGAATTGATTTTTGCATGTATCAGTAAGGAAAGCAGTAATTACTTCAAGGCTGCTCTCATTTATGAAGTTTCTCAATATTATGTGAAGCGTATCTGATTATGTCAGATATATGATGGTATGGGAATGGGAAAAATCATAAAAGCATAGCTTCTAAACAAGCTTCTAAAACGCTTTCAACTTTTTTGTTGCTATGAAGTATAAAATACTTCAAAAATACAAATGCAGCTGTTGTACAATCAACGAAAGTACATTAAAGTATTACAATCATTCATATACCTCAGTTATGATGACAGCAAATTAAATCATATTCCAATATTCACCCATGGCTCAATGATACATATTGATAGTCCAAAAGCTGTGTGCACTGGCAACTGTGTATTTGCTTCTCTATGAGCTGAACATGAATGAATGAATGCATGAATGAATGAATGAAGGTTTGGCTGGAAAGAATATATTTTCCTGTATAGTTGCTGGTGCTATTCTACACGATCTGTTCTGGGACTCTACAAAGAGTAAATCATCAGCAAACCATTTTGTTTCCCTGTGGACCAGTTGCTTGTCTTCATCCAAGGAGTACAGCCCTTCTCCCATTACAAGGAATGCCTGTATTTTAGGAATATGCAGGCCCATCATAAGTATCGCTAACAAGGTGTTTTCATTTTTCTCCTGGACTGAACTTGTCTGCCTGTTTCCCATCTCATCCATAGCGAATGTAGGCATAAGCACACTTACAGAGTCCAGCAATCACTGGCCAAGACAGCAAGATAACATATAAGAAGAATTACTCCTGCTGGAAGAACACCTATTTATCCATCTAGCTGGGGACAGAATAGTAGCAATTTCCCCACTTTTGCCATAAGAGTCACAACAGCTGTGGCTGAAGCCACGCACTGCCTCAAATGCTACCTTTAGGAGGATGGCTAATCTTTTGTGAAGCTAGTGGGTGGGAACAGTGAGTAGTAAGTTACAGTCATGAGGGAAGATGCAGCAAAGCAAACACATGTTATTTGGGAGCGGAGAGAGCATTCCAAGCACTGTAGAGTGAAGCCAAGCAGCACTAGCAGTCTGTGCTACTTGCATATGTTCCCTACACCAACTTGAGAGCGGGAAGAAGAGCAGAAGGCAAGTCATAAAAGAACTGTTTCAGTCAGTGAGCAGATCTCAGTCTCACCTGTCTCCCTCTACCATTGTATTAGCTCTTGATGTATTATGCTGCAGATGCTTGTTTTCTGCAGCCCTCTTCTTACACCTCCCCAGGCCCTCATATACATACTCCTCAATAAGAAGTACACATGTAGACTTCAGTGGGAATTTTCTAGACAGTGACAAAACCTTTGCTAAAATCCCTTCTAGGCAAATGATCTTGTCAAATAACTTTTCAATGTGTCTCTCATCCTTTCCAATTTTAAATTGTACTTAAATACTTGAATATAAATAGCTGTGTCAATTTTGGCTATTTATGTTTTGCAGTGCTTTTTAGTCACTTTTATTTTCTTCATTATGTAATTATTAAGTTGTATGTATTAAGTTATTAAATACCAATTAGCAATTGAATTGCAATTCTGGGATCTGGAAAACAATTAAAAAATGTGGTGTTCAAAGGCCTGGAATTCTGAAAAAAAAAAGATAAAAGATGGATAACAGAAGGGATTATGGTGTTTTGCTTTCGATTCAACTATACACAGTTTTGCAAAACAAATATGAGACTTTGCATAAAATAGCTCAAAGCAGATTCTTCAAACTTTGATTCTCCTGATTCTGGTGCACAGGAGCAAGTAGTTCCTTCACACAAAGCACAACAACTGAGAATTTTTAGCTTGGGGTAGCTTGGTGTCATTACATCTCTACATGTGCCTCTTCTCCAGTATTTGACTATTAGTGAACAAGAAGTCTCATGCCTGGCACAGAGGGTCTTAATACAGCAGTGTCAGGACATGTAAAGCTTTTATCAGGCAATAGCTCTTGCTAAGTGAACAACAGTGTTGGAAGAGTGCCCTTATGTCTGAACTAACTCAAATTTGTACTCCAAGGCAATATGACAATACACAACCACACTTTTGCCACCACAGCTCTAGACAACGGGAAATTTGAGGCAGTCGCCTGTAGTTTGAAGCTAAGTCTTTGCTATTAGAAACATAATTATTGAATCTAAGGATCTACTGGTGAAATTCATCTTGCAGACTACCACGCTGCTGGAAAGATAAGGTGTGAAGGCTGCAATAGCAGACATGAAGTGAAGCTGACAGAAGGATTAATAAATAAACAATTTACACATTAAATAGGAAAGATACAGTGTTGAAGGAAAATTAAGTCGATTTTGGTTTAATAAAAGGAGTGATTCCCAGAAATGACAGCAACTGGAAGGAGCAGAGATGACAGTAAACCATAAGCTAGGTAACCATATAACCATAAGTGAGATAGCCACATATCCCAGTTTGGGTAGGATGATGTTTTTTAACAGCATACAGTATTTTTCTTGGTTTTCTCTGCTCAAACTTTTTTCCTCAGAATTTTTTTAGGGCAATGACAGATGTGGTCCATCACATGTAATGGCCACATGACCTAAAGCAGAAGGTATATATTCTATGGCAACTCTGTATAAAATAAGCCATAGGAATTACAGCTTTCCAAAATCCCTTCAGCCATTTTTTTGTGAACAAAACAAGATAATGGCATGTATATAAGGTGGAGTTTTTGTTCTCCTTTTCAATAGTTTATATTCTCATGGGAGTTTTCTGTAGGGTTTCAGAAAGTACATTCATTTAACAGTTGACTTTTGAAAAATCAGTTGTATTGATTTTATTACTTGCATACTTAAAAGGTGTTGCAGGCAGTGAGCAAGCAGTGGGAATGGACACAGAAAATAGCTCTGGAAGTTTCTGATAGCTACGCAGGCCCATAGCTGTAGAGACAGCATAGTTTGAAACGACAGAGATTTATTGCACAAGGGTTCATATAAAAATACTTTTTTTTTAATAAATAACTTCTTCTTTTGAATTTACCCTTTGACATTCCTAACAGGTTATTAATAATATCCCTGAAATAAAAAATATCTTGGCAGAACTAAAAAAAAATTCGCTTATTAATTTCAGAGGCTTCTTCTCAGAAGGGGCAAATTATGGATATGAAAAATGCCAGATTTCAGCATGCAGATTAGGTTTTCTCTAAAGTAGAAGAAAAAACATAAACAAAATTTTTATTAAACTTATGCCTTTTCAGATTTTTTTTGAAAAGTAATATATTTAATAATAAAAATGTAGCAGTTGCTCTCTCTTGTCAGTAACAGTAGCTTAGTGCACACTTTCAAGACAAAAAGTATTGTTTCCTTAAAGCACTGCAGATCTCGGGAGGAAAGTATTTCAACATTCCTTCTATTTTGTGTTGATTCCATATTGTGAACTTGACTTGAACTACTGAAAGTAGTAGCTCATAATGAGGTATTACAAAGTGCTAAATATTATCCTTTGGTAAGTCTCATGGCATTTTTAGCAGAAATTAAGATTTGATCTTTCATCTACTAGTGCACTATCAATATCTTAGATAGACTATCAATATCTAGAGACTAGCAGCATAGTTTAAATACTTGTAAGTGGTCATCGAAGATGGGATAGTAAACTATTATTTTAGGTCACAAAGCACATTTGCCTTGAAAACCCTAAACTCTTTTCTGATGTTTTCATGTTAGCCTTTTGTAGGTGTGTCTGGTTTCGCAGATGAGATGTCACTTTCATTAAGTTCAATAAAATAAAAGTCACCAGAAGTTTTGTGATCCGACTGGTGTAATGAAACTAATTTTGAAATGTGGTACCTGGCAGTTAAACATCTTTTAGAAAATGTATAGTGAAGTATATTCTCCGACTCAACTCCTGGAGTTCATATTTTTGGATACAAACTATGACTGTAACTTCAAATTGCTTGATTTTTCATGCTGTATGACTCAGAAGAAAACCCATGTTTACAGTCAGTGAAAATATGAATAATATACAACCCAACTGTGATACAGAACACAAAGTGCAAAACTGTGAATCAAGCAGACTGATTTTGCAGAATTTCTATTCAAAAGGGTAATTGCAATGTAAAACATTTCTTCTTTGATTTACAATATTCACAGTAACAGGTTAAAGAAATTGTATGCTTTCTGCTTCATCCCCATGCCCACGCTGTGAGAGGCACTTAACATTTGAGTAATATTTAACAACTGAACAATACTGTTCCTATTTTTGGGAAAGGACATCTATTGGAGCATTGCAGAAATACTGAGAAAACACAGACAGCAAAATAATATATTTGGTATTTCGTTCAGATGAAGATTTACATGAAAAATACAGGAGTCAGTAAGTAAAAAAGGCAATGCAGTTTCACATAGATGTCCCATCCAAAAGATAAGCTTGTTCAATGAGTCTGTCAAGCATTTGCAATGGAACATAAAGTAAAGTAAAAATGTTAGTAATACATAGTCATAGTGGGCCCCTTTCTTATCCACCCTAACAACTAAAAACCCTCAGCAAGGCTTTCATCATCTAGTATCTCATTTACTGTGATAACCTTTCCCTGACTAATCCATTTTTCACTGCTCATATCTTCCCAGAATGCTGTTGTAAAATTCATTTCCATGTCAGTTTTACAGCCCTACATGAATGCTCCCTTCTCCAATATGTCCTGTATAAAATAGGGCCTGTGTAATTTTACATTTCACATTGATATCTGGGACAACGGTACTAGTAAATTGTATAAAGATTAAAATGTTCCATCAAAAAAATAGTACTGAACCTGTGCTGTCTGGTTAATTTTGATATTGTGATTTGCATTAGCTCCTTCTAATTTTTTGCTGCTGGTTCATGTTTGCAATCCATACTCCATAAATTTAGAGACTTTGAATTTTGTCTTTTAAAAGCATAGCATTGAAATAACACAATGCAAAACAATTTACATTCTTTACATTCCCTTTCCATGTTGCAGATTTCTGTATGAAATTTTATAAAGCAAGCTTTATAAGCTTGCTTTCTAAGGGATTTTTCATAAATGACTGGTTTTAAAAATTCCTATCACAGATAGTTATCTTTAAATATACCTATTAAAAATATAATGTTATCTAAGGTTGTATGCCATGAACAAATCCTTACTCTTGTTTAAAACTTGTGCAATGTTTAATTTGACTCTGAGTGAACATATCTTTTTCCTCTATCTCTTTATATGTAAATGTGTGTAAGTATCTATGTATTATATTTATATTGGTTAACTCCATATTGCCCAAAGTGCAATTGTGTGCTTTTAAAGCCCAAAGTGTGCTTTTAAATTCTAGAGGTCGTTTTATGCTTGCAAGAGTTGGTAAGCGAATATACTGAATGTTTTGGCCTGAGNACCAAAGGCGCAACTGAACTGGTTTGTTTTCATTGAAAGGGAGTTTTGGGTATAGGATTATCGCTCATTTGTTCCTTTGAGGTTTTTTTGTTGTTCTGTCAACACTTATATATTCTTTAATAAAGGACTGTTATTGTCTTCCTTTCTCCACATTTTTCTCTCAATCAGAGCCTCTTAATTTCGGATTCACAATTTGCTTAGAGGGAGGAGTTTTGGGTTTTGCCTCGTAACTCACCTTCCTTAGCAAACCACTTCTGTCTCATTAAACTGAGACAACTACATTACAGGATTGAGGTCAGTAAGTTCTGTTCTATCAGTGTTTCTGAAGAAACATTTCCTCCAGGAATTCTGTGACACCACTGTCCTGGTGTCAGGACCTTCTGCCACAGCATTATTTCAGTTGTTCTATTTTGTGTATTAACTTACAATTTAACCTTTAGGAATTGTTTAATTATTTTATAGATTTTTTCAAGATTCTGTGGATTGAGACTCAAGAAAAAGAGATGCTAAAATCCAACTACACATTTAATGTCGAGGAATTCACTAGGTCATTTCACTGGTAATAATATTTTTGCATTTACAAAACAGTAAGCAATTGCTATTCCATATTTTGTTGAAATAGGTCCTCCTTCTTTGGAAATTTAATGCCAAAATATCTAAGCTTATTAGCTCTACACTTTTGAAGTCGTCTGTCATCCTTTACTGTTTTAAGCCAAAATGCTGTATCTGTGATTTAGAGTGTTTTAATTCATACCCTCATTGCTGAAAAAAATCTCTATTTTCCTGTAATCCTTCCCAACTGTATTATGTATATTATATGAAGACTGTACCATCATAAGAATATAATGACATCCAATTTCTGCTCCCAGTGGGTGAATCTCTCCACTTTATTCTGTGTCCCAACTCAACTACACAAAATGACTTTCTAATTAAAAAAAGTACTTAGAATTAGAAATGTCCATGTCTGTTTCTTCCATATAATATTATTGTTTCTAGATTTTGTTACTGGTTTTTTAGCTGTGAAATACAGGAGTGAAAAATATCATTTCTACCTAATTGCAAGCTCAGTTTTGTAAAAACAAAGACAAGGACTTGGTACACTAAGGATTCCTACCCCAGGAATTACATTATGCTCAGAGAAATTTGGTGTAGTAGCTCATATTATCATTACTTTTTTATTTAATGAGGAAACTATTTGTAAGGCCTAAGAATCATTTGCAAAGGACTTTGAAGTCCTTGGATGGTTGACCCCCCTTTTTCGTGTTATGGTGCATGATACCAGAAAAGTTAACACTCAGGAGCTGTTGCTGAAGGCAGTGGGAGATGGAAAATGCCTCCCCCCGCAAACACTGAGTGCCTTTCAAGGATGAAACCATGGCTCCACTGGAGATCTCTGTCAGTTGCAGCCTGGCATGCTGGCAACAAGGTAGGTGGCAATGAAGTTCCTTCGGTAGTTTAATGTACAAGCAGTCTATGAGTTTCACTTAGCCCACGTCTTGATATTATGACTCTTTTACACCCCCCAAATAAACTCAGATATGACAAACTATACTTAAATAACATGACAGTGATGGACTTGATCCTAATTACTGCAATAATGGGCCTGGTGAAGGTTCCAGGATCCATAACAAGCAATGAACTGGAATAATAAAATACATAATTTAGCATTGTAATTATTTATTGGCATAATAATTATATATAAACCGTAAATTGCATAAAGAAAAGTGACATGGGAAGTATCAACAACTACAATGCCGAGGAAAATATTTTGAATTTTACTCAGTGATTTGGCAGATTACAGGACAATATCTAAATTTATTATTTAATTTTTTCAGTGCTTTCTGATTAAAACCACTGCAGTTTTCTTTGGTGGCTCTCACAAACACAGCCCATGGCTTCCCTAGAGCAAAGATGGAAGCTGATGGTCCTCTGACTGCACTCCACATGGGGAACTACCCAGCTGGCTTCTCTGAGAAGCTCCCGGAAGTTTCCTTTGTCTGATGGAACTAGTGCCACCTGGATCTGAGATGAACCCGCTGCTGGCCAAGGCCGAATTAGGAACAAAGCTGGGAGCACATCTGGGATAACATATTTAAGAAGGAGGGGAAAAAATGGTGCAACTGTAGCAAGAGAGAGAGATTCAGATTTGATTTTATTTCTCCTTATCCTACTCTGGTTTGACTGGCAATAAATGAAACTAATTTCCCCAGGTTTCTTATCAGGCAGAAAATATCAGAGTTTCACAACTAAGTTTTGGGGATATTCCTTTTCTGGAAAAGACAGAAGAGGAAAAAGCCCCTTCATCATTTGGAGGTTCTTTGCACTTTCTGTAGCTTTTCTTCAAGCTTTCTGGGCTTGAAGGGATGTTGCTTTTCCGGCCATTGATTTCTGCAAGTAATAGATGGAACTTCCAGAGTCTACAAAGTATCTGCTTTGCATTACGCCGTTTTTAAGAACTATACACACTTTAGTTTGCTGTTGTGTGTGCAATAAGCTCACAGGAAGGGAAGGAAGGGAGATGTGCTTTTGTCTAATATTAGGCAGGAGAGCAGTAAAATGCGCTGGGTTTGGAAATAATTGGAACCTAAGTATTAAAACATATTATTAAGGTAATTAATCTGAAAAAATAATCTGAAAAATTAATCTGAAAAAATAATCGTCTTAAATTCTGTATTGAATGTTTCCTAAGGAATTACTGATCTTGTGTACATGTATGCGTATGTGTGTGTCCCCATCAATTCCTCTTAAAAATATCCTGTTTCTCCAAGTTTCAAGGAATGAGTGCTGAGGTGAGAGACCAATTTAGTGCCCCAAAGGAGAGAAAACTTGCAACATTATTAGGCACCAGACAATTTAGAAATGGAGCAGGATGAATGCCTCCACTTAGAGTGAAAGCTTCAGAATTGATTCTCCACTAAATGACTTGCATCATCCCAGAGCCAGAGGAGACCCAGCTGCAAGAGTTCTTCTAGTTCTGCAGTTCAGGTAATGTGGTATCGTCTCTTTGATGGAGTCGGGGTCCTGTGCATGCTCAGCTGGAGGCGCCTTACAGAGCAGCACAGAGAACACAGAGAGCCTTCCCTGCACTGCTTTCCCCTGTCCAGGGGACTGCCAAGGCATGCCCTGATGGGAAGGTCCTCAAAGCAAACCTGCCACAGAAGTAAAAGAGGCAAAGGTAGCACAACTGTTATTTATACCCGTTGGGTTCCTTGGGGTTCTATATGGAAAGCTGGGCCGTGCCCCAGCAACCGTTGTCCCCTGCTCCTGCAGCCGTTGCTGGAACACAGGTGGATCACTGGTGGAGCAACAGCTGCAGGATCAGGTCCTGTGCTGTCTCTAAACAGCCAGCTCCTAGCCTCAGCCCCGGATTTGGCTTCTGGGTCAACATTCTCATCTCTTCCTGTGCTCCCAGAATTGCTTCAGGGCTGTCAAAGGTAGGAAAATCCTCATTTGCTGTTAAACCGATATCAGAACTGCAGGGAAGTCCAGTTGGCTGTCCCACCAGACCACAACAAACATAGTCTGTGGTTGCTTTCCCCAGTAGAGGTTATAAATTAAAGTGGTGTCCGCCTTCTGTAGGAATAATTATGCCTCTAGTGGAAATGTGGACAAATGTGCAGTTTCAGATCCTTGTGCACTCATGATCTGATTACCAGTTCTTGGTACCTCTTTAAGTACTACATCATGGTTACCCAAAAACAATCCTGTCCTTACTGAGGAGTTCAGGAGTTGTGTCAGCAAATACCATTAAGCCCTGACTCTGCCCACAGCTTCCCCAAAGCTTTAAAAAACAGAATCATGTGACTTCTCCTCTGCAGTTCCTGTTGTGCATGGGATTCAACCACTTTACTGGACTTGTCTTCCAATACCCCCAGAAANGACTTTTTATTTTTCACACATATTGAATATCTTTTCTAGATAGATATTTGTATAAATTTCTCTATGTTTTTCAATCCCTGTGGGTCTGGTTCTGCCCAATGATCAGAGGCAGCTGTGAAATCCCATCCTGAATGGTCCCTCTCAGGAACAGAATCACAGAATCTTCTGAGTTGGAAGGGACCCACAAGGATCATTGAGTCACCCCCCCAAAATGACACCATGTGCCATAGAGTATTGTCTAAATGCTTCTTGAGCACTGTCAGGCTTGGTGATGTGACCACTTCCCTGAGGAGCCTGTTCCAGTGCCCGACCACCCTCTAGTGAAGAACCTTTCTCTAACATCTAGCCTAAACCTCCCCTGACTCAGCTTCATGCCATTCCTTCAGTCCTGTTACTAGTGACTAGAGAGAAGAGATCAGTGCCTGCACCCTGATTCCCCTGGCGAGGAAGCTGCAGACTGCTATGAGGTCTATCCTCAGAAGTTCCAAGTGAAAAACTCAGCAATTACACCAAAGTTACGGGAATTCAGAGAGAAAAGCTAGTGGTTTGCAACAATGAGGATGAGAAGGAATTCTACAGAGCAGTGTGGGCAGAATGATTTTTACTCGGAGCATTGTTTTGATCTCTTTCAGGTGGAAAGGAGAGAAAAAATGAAGAGGAAAGCAAGAGTCCGCATTAAGCCGTGAGTTCTAGCATAGTGATTAAAGGACACCAAATCCAGGGAATGGCAAGGAGAAAACTGCTATTTCCAGTCAGGGTGGGATTGGTTCAAGCCCATGGGTCCATGGGACGTTCTCTTCACCATTTATCTTTCTCGCCTCCACTTCCTTCTTCCTTTAGACAAATCAATGTTGGCAGCGACTTTCAGGCTCAGCTCCCTGAGCTGCAGGCCAGACCCCCAGATAAGGATGAAGAACATGCCTCCCTGGTCTGGAAGCCCTGGGAGGACGCTGACTCTGACATGGAAACGCATGACAGAGGTATCTGCATGCTTTTCTTCCACCCCTGAGATACTCGGTTTTGAAAAATCCTCATTTTTTGGTAAAAAAGAAGCTTCCTGCATGCTCTTCTGCTATCCTTGTCTCTCCCATCTTCCCATATAGTAGTGTTAGAGGGTAGGAGAGTGCTCACTTTCAGTAGACCAACAAAAAGAACAACTTTTATGCTCTCCAAAATGCTCAAGGGCATTTGTCACTGGCCAACAACTTTGAAAGAGGGGAAATTTATCCCCACTTACCATTACCAAAGCTGCTTTGAAGAGAGTGACAGCACTCCCTTGGGACACCTCAGCCTTTCTTCCTAGCCTTTTCAATCTTCAGATCTTCTGCTTTCCTTCTCTCTTGTAATGCAACTTTTCCACTTTCTTTGCCCAAACCTGACTTTCTGTGGGGTTTTATTGTGCTTACAGTGAGAGATCTGCTTGACATGGCCATCTCCAGTGGCATTCCTGGGGCAGCAGCTAACACAGAGCTTGCCCTGCACTGCCTGCACGAGGCGCAGGGCAATGTTTTGGTAAGAAGAAGATATTTGGATGGAAGGAATAGGGGAATTAATGGGCAAGGAATTAATAAGGACTGGGGACTGGGACAGCCTTTGCTGCCTACTCTTTGAAGAAGGGATTTAACAAGGAGGACTCACAACATACTGTGTCTCCACGAGGAGGCTCTGCCAGCCCAGGTACTGCATCAGGGAAGAGCCCAAAATGGCTCAAGAAGGGGGGAAGCCTCTCCTGGAAGCATTGGTGAACGGTCCCACAGCTTGCTCCCTTTAAATCTCCTGGGGACCTGTGTTCTCTAAGGCATTTTGGTGTGGATTGAGGAAAAATTTCCAAAAGCTTCAGTGGACTGAGGTGATCCTGGACGTAAGATGAGCAAAATCATTGGGTTAGTGAGCAAAATCATAATATTGGAGAGTAGAATTGAAGGGCTGAGGAGCAAAACAAGGGACTGGAGAGCAAAATCACAAGATTTTACCAATATAATCAAAGTCTTCCCCCAGCAGACTGAATCACTGAAGTGGTAAATTAGCTGAAAAAAAAGCATTTACCTTTTTGGTTGCTTGTGGTTGGGACACTAAAGCCTTCTTGTCCTTAATCCTGCAGGAGGCTCTGGAGATGTTCCGGTCAGGGGGCCCTCAAACACCTCAAGGCCACCCCTTGGCTGATTATCATTATGCAGGTAACTGAAGTAGAGCTTATTCCTTTGATGACAGACACTGCTGTCCCCTTAACTGCCATGTCAAGCATTTATTGTTTAAAAAGTAACATGAGAATAAGGTCTTATGTTCTTTAGGGGTGGGGAAAGCAGCAGCAGCTACCCCTTCAGTTTTAATTGTTTTCTGTGCTTTTTTCCCTGTGTAATGCCTGTTCTTGTCTTTATTGCTTCCCAAAGGAGAGATGTCAATAATTGAATAATGAATGATGCTGATTTTTTTCCCCTGCAAGTGATCTGTTTTACCAGAGGGATCTATTTTAAATTGGTAGAGTGATCGATTTACTTGTTGCTTTTTATTGCCAGGCTCTGATAGATGGACACCTAATGAGAAGGAGTCATTTCAAAGGGCTTTTCACACCTACGGGAAGGATTTTCATCTCATCCAGAAGGAGGTAAAGCCACTGGGCATTATTTGCCCTAATGGACAATTACAGTGGAATGTTGATTATTTCTGGTACCAAATACCAGAATTCAGTATCTCACTTCTCAAATACTAGAAGTATTAAAGTAATAACAAGATGGTACACCCACTGCCTGTGTGAAAGGTGTGATTCTGCCTTTCCAGCCCTTTTTTCCAAGATTTTTTGAACACAAAGGTTTATTTTCTGTCAGATCTCTCCTGTATGTGTGCTGGCACTTCCACAGCACATTGCAGTGGGATAACCAGAGAGCATGGTGGAAACAGAAATTGTGCTAGTTGGATTTGCTGTTGATCTGTGCCTTAAATGTGTTGCTACATGACATAATACATGTTTAACTACATTGCATAATACCTGCTTTACTCCCTGTTTATTTAATTTTACTTCCTATTCCTTTTGCTTCATTTTTTTACTTGCTATTTTACTCCATATTCCAATTTTTCTCCAAGGCACAGTACAAGACTGCCATTTTAGATTCCTTCCTTCTGTTGTCTCACAACAGATTCAGAGTAAGAGCGTGGCACAATGTGTAGAGTACTACTACTCCTGGAAAAAAGAACGTAGAAATGCTCCCCCTCCTGCTCAGGTGACTGGGGAAAAAAATCAAGAAATGCAAGGAGGGTCAAGAGGCTGGGAAAAGGGGAGAAAATCTGCTGGGAGGGCTTGTGAGATGCTGCTGTGCCAGGAACACCTTGCCCCATGCACTGGGGAAGGCACAGCAGATGCTGCCCAGGGCTTTATTGCATTACTGCTTTGAAATACTGAGTTCTGTAGAATAATGTTGACCCAACAAAGCCATGCCATCACCAAAACAGGCTTTAACTCCTTACAGACTTTTTTCCGAAGTGCTGGCACCCTTGCTGATTTCAATCAGATCCTTAATCCCCCACTACTTCCTAACATGAATAATCCTGGTTGTGTTAAACTAGAGGCTGAAGATTTTCAGGGATCTTTCCTAGCACACTCTCTAAAAGGAGCTGCTGTGCTGCAGCTCTGGTGAAACTTTTCTTGCCAGCCAACAGGAATTTGGTTCACAGAAACAGAGATTTTTTTGGGTAGTAGACACTGGGTAACTGTGTACCTTCAGTAATTTAACTGAATTTTTAACCCATTCTCTAGACATTTGTGGAGGAAAAAAATTTATACATAGAGGGTAAATAGAGATATATAAATGATAAATGTAGAAGTAGCTATATAAATAATTACGTATTTATCCCACCACTTTGGGCAATACAAATGAGATGGTTTTTCTTCCAAGTGCTGTTTTGTGCTCCCCATCCTTGCAGCCCAGTCCAGGAACTTTCTCAGCTCTTTCACATTTGGAGGAGTTTGCTTGGGCTGATACATTTTTGTACTGGACACTCTTAATTTCCAGCTTTCAGAAGGAAAAATTCATAAAGACTCTTTGATTTTCAGACTGTGGGCAGACCAAAGAGGACCAAAAACCCTCTCAAGAAGGAGAATGGGGAGATGGAGAAGAGAGGCCGCAGAAGGCCCCGCAGCACTGTGTGTCCATGCTGCAAACCACCACAGCCACCCCACTCAGCAGGAGGCCTGTTTCCGTGTGGGACATGCAAACGGTGTGAAACTTATTCTTCCTTCTGCTAAAAACCTGCTGCTTTAGACTAAAACAGACCGAACTTTTCTAAGACAGTTGGAGGATCACCTCTCACAGCTGTGTTCAACATTACAACCCACTTTAACCCCAACCAGCTTATTTAAACCTCAGCATTCAAAATGAACCCTTGCCGTGTCCCAACGAGACAGAGTTCATAGAAGTAGGAACGCTAAAAGTTGGTTTAATGGAGTTAATCAGATTAAAAATATGATGTACTAAAAAGAAAGAGAAATTTGAAAGAGTTGAAATAACAAAGCTCAGTTTCATGGTGCTTATCAAATTAAGAATATGTCAAATCCCAAAAAGATGGAAATTCTTAAAAATGGAAATCTTGAAGCTTAGTTTAAGCTTTGTGTTACGGTGTTTATTGAATTAAAAATGACGGAATTCAAAATGCTGCTTTGTTTTCTAACTTCCAGGGTGTTTGAAACAGTGAAGGAAAGGAACAGACATGAGAGAAGCCATCACTCACAGAAGGAGGAAGAGCCTCTCCCCAAGAAGAAAAGACTAAATTAGGGGTTGTCTGGGGCTAGCAAGAGTTAGATGTAAATATGAGTTGATCTAAATAAGATCGGTTTTAAGGTTTTAGGGTTGAGGTTTTTTCCTGTTTAGTTTAGAAAGAGATTTTGATTAGTAAATGTAAGAGGCTTGGTGTTATGTTCTATACTTTGTCTTTTTGCATTTATCAAGTCATTAAACCAAAGTTCATTCCATTTTGTCTTTTTGTCTTTCTGAAAACATTATTCAAAGTTTGTTATGCTTGTTTGGTGTTGCAAACACAGCACTTGCCTTGAAAAAAGACCCTGGGCGTGCACATTCTTCCGCAGGCCCAGCCTCTCACTCAGTGTGGGGGGGACTGCAACAGCGGGTCTGTATTACGCCATGAAATAATGCTGGGATTTTATCCTTTGATTCCTAGAAATCTCAAGTGGGAATGAAAAGGGAGGCTTTGATTAACTCAATGAATTGGATCTAAATTATCTGTCTCATCTCACTGTACTTGGAGGATAAAATGCTTTTTCTTGGTCATTTTTGTTGCCAAGCCACAGGATTTTCATTGCTTTGTTTTATTTCAGTAAATGGATGAACTTGACCACCTACGAGGTCTTTTCCAACCTGTCTGATTGTATAAAATTAATATCCACATTCAGTACAAAGAAATCAGTAGATCAGTTTCATTTTCTCTTTGATAAAAAGACCAACCTCCAACTCTGGGCCTCGATAAACCTCCTTACCTAATGCAGAGGGGTACGAACACTACCCTATAGCTTCTCATAGCTTGTATTTGCACCAAAAAAGGCATCAAAGTCACTTTTTTATCTAGCGCAGTGTATGGGGCACATGTGGCAAAGTTTTGGTAGTGGAGGGTGGGGAATGGAGTGGAGGATGAGGAAACTACTAGCCTGGCTCTGATAGGCTTCCAGGAGCTTCCTGGTGTCTGGAGCCAATGATGGGCCTTGCAGAGCCTCTAAAGTATTTGTTTTGCAGTGGACATTTTTTAGGAACTGTACCCACTTAGTTTGCTTGTGTGTGCAACAAGCTCACGGGGAAGGAAGTAATATTTGCTTTTGTCTAATATTAGGCAGGAAAGCACTAAAACCTGCTGAGTTTTGGCATATTTGGGACCTAAGCATTAAAACAAATTTTAGGGCTATTAGTGTGAAAAGGTAATTCTCGTAGTGTTAGTCTCTTAGATGAATCCCATAGTGTTTTTAAAGGAATATCTAGCTTCTCCAAGGGGGCTGCCAAAAAGACATAGGAATTCTGCATTAGATGTTTAAATGTACATGACCAATTTACTTTCCCATAAATTTCTATTCTCCATATTTTTTTTTCCAAGGGTTTGGGTGGATCAGGTATTGTCTTGATACAAGTTTTTATTATCAAGATTGGTATTAGTGTGACCTACTCTTTGTATTAATATGTAACTTCTCTCTGCTACAAACAAAAACGTGCCCTAAAACCCAGCTAGATTTAAATAATAGCAAGAGAAGAATTTGAATATAATTTCTTGTATTAATTTAATTCCTATTAAATCCTAATTTCTGTTGCTTTATAACTCTTCCTGTTTTCATATCAGTTCTTCAACTAAATAATTGTTCAAACAAAAAAAATATTCTGTATTAGTTATTTACTTAGAACAACAAAAACACAAATCAGGTGGCTCCACACATGAAGTGACAAATGAAGCAATGAAAACCATAGCATCTAATATTATAAATGGCTTAGCTAAAAATTTCTAAAAAGAATATCTCATCACTCATTTTGACTTGCCTGTCTTATTTAGATGGAGATGTCTCACAGCATTGCTGTAATTTAGCTTTAATAACATCCCTGTTAAGTAGATTCCTGTTGAACAGACAAGCATCACTTAAATAATGAGACTTCAGTAGTGAATTAACTTTCTCCTTTGCAATTAAGTAGCTGTCCATCACATTCATCAGATAATTACTAAATTATCTTTCAGTATCTGCATTATTAAGTATTAGCCACCCACAGTGGTAGGCCATACAGTAACTCCTTTCCAGGACTAGGTTAGAGTCCTTTACTGATGGTACTGGAGAGAACAGTGATAACTACTCAAAACTGTCAGGGTAGATGACTTTTAAGGTTATGAAGCACAAAGGCATTTACTTGGCTGACAGAGCAATAAAATGCAAGCTTATTATATTGGTGACTTTTATATAGAACTGTATACACATCTACAAGCTCCATATTCTGGCCAGATTTGTTAGATTCAGATCAATTTTATTTTGCAGTGTTTGTTTTGGGGTGGAGAACAGGGAGAATAAGACAGAAGGTGTATGATGCTTTCTTCATATCTTCTATGTCACTAACAGTAAATGTCTGTTTTCTGAAACCTAAACCCCACAGAATTACAGTTGTCAAAGGTCAGTTATAATCATGCTTTCAGTGACTTAGATTTCCCATGTAACATGGGCCATAAAGCTTTTTTGTTGTTGTTGTTTTTGTTTGTTTGTTTGTTTTGTTCCAGTAACTAGCCACTTTAATTTTCATGGATAGGTAGCTTATTTTGTATTTTATGGCTTTATTTTCAATTCATCACTATTGTGCTTACCTTGGATGACTTCATTCTTTGTTTTCTTTTCCCCTGATGAGATACAAGCACATCCTAATAAAGTCACCTTTCATCTCTCTTTTGGTTATCCCAGTAAAATTGAACCGATAAAGTTCTAAGTTTCTGTAAGACTTTTTCAAGTTGTTGACAAAGTTGTTTTCAGTCTCTTTCATATCCTTTCCTGTTCACAGAATTACATAGGATAGTAAAGGTTGGATGAGGCCACTGGTGATCACCTAGTTCAATCTCCTTGCTCAATCAGAGTCCCCTAGAGCAACAGTACTCAGGAATGCGCAGCCAGCTTTTGAATATCTCTGGAGAAGGTGTCTTCACAACCTCTCTGGGCAATCTGTTGTAGTGCACGGTCACCCACACTGTAAACAAATTGTTTCTCAACTTTCTGTGTTCCAGTTTCTGCCCATTGCCTCTTGTTCCACTCATGGACTCGGTACCATTGAGAAGAGCCTGGCTATACAAAAGATGTCCTCTTGACACCCTCCCATCAGATGCTTGTATACACTGAGGAGTCTCCTGTCAGTCATTTCCTCTAGAGGCTGAACAGGCCTCTGTTGGATCCACTCCAGGAGGTCCACGTCTCTCTTGTCCTGAGGAGCCCATAACTGGATACAGCACTCACCTGGGCTGAGTAGAGGGACAGGATCAGCTCCTTTGACCTGCTACCAATGCTAAGCTATTACTAATGCTTAAAATAATAAATTAATTTTAAAATTATAATATTTTTATACTAATAGCAGAATTGAAAATAATAGTCCTTTAGTTACTACTACTTCTTTTAACTACTTTCTTCAAATGCAGGCCAGGACTCCATAGAAATGACAGATTTCAAACTAGTTATGTAAGAAATTATTTGACTTTTTTTTTTTTTTTACCCCTGGGTTATGGGACTAGAATGCTTTCCAGTATATTTGCCTGCCTGTCTTCCTCTCGTTTTCAAGGGTTCTGAAATGTACAGTGACTGCATATCCATGACAAATGGTCAAATAATACATATTTTGAGCGGAAACTTGACTTACATCTCCAAAACCTTGCCTGGTTTTTGATTTCTTCTTGGATGGGATTCATTTGACTAAATGAACCTGTCTTACCTGTATTTTACAATGTATTTCTCATCATCTGATCTGTTTATCAAATACGCCATTTACACTTAACAGCAAGCAACAGAAATAGAATTAAAAACAGAAATAGTAGAAACAATGTGTTATACAACTGACCAAGCATAGGTATCTATTTTAGAACAAAATTCTTTGGTCTCCAGTAATAAATCTTATTCCTTGTGGTTCTGTTCCACCCTGAGTGTCATTGATACCTTTGCTTTCTCTGCCATTCTAACAAGAAATATTGGGTGATAACTGATAAGCTTCTTCTAGAACAGTTTATCAATCTTACAGGATATCATTGGAAATCTACAAATATACCTTAATTTTAAAAATTATACCTCTCTTCAATTTTTATGTTCTTTTGCTGGTGGTAAGGTCTGTTTCACAGTCAATAGAACCAAAATTACAGCTGTCTCAGGAATAGCTTTTCTTTTTAATATTTGTTATTTGGTAGATGTCTATTTTGCTGCAAAACTGTTTGCAAAAGCATGATCATTTGGCACACAATTCTGTGCCTTGAGCACCTTTCTGGATTTCAAATTAGTTAGCATATATCTAAAAGTTTAGCCAGGTTGTGGAAAGAATATCTGTTAGTTCCTTTCTATTCAAATACAAATATGAAAATCATTCATATAGTCATATATAGTTCATATACTCTAATAAATGAAAACATTCTTTTTTTTTTTTTCTGAATCATATGGTGCCTACCATTTTTCAGGATTTGCAATAGGGAGATACTAAGTTAAGGTGGTAGGAGTAGCAATATTCTTCTCATTAGTTAGAGATATATTTTTCTAAAGCTAGCTTTTGTTCATAAAGAGATTAGTTACTATATGCATTTATATGAAGCAAATTACTACCTATCTCTGATAATTTTAAGATAAATGAAATCCAGAAACAAAGAAACAATTTACTAGGCAATCTGCAAAATAGAATTACTACCAATAAGTAAGAAGAGCAAAATATCGTCTATTTATGATTTTAGACAACAGCTTAAATGGGATCCTGCCACTTATTGAACTGTGCACAATTAGGTATAAAAGCTTGGACAATATGATTGAAATTCCATCTTTTTGCAAGTAGGACAATGTAATGCTTCAGTATAATTTAGAAGTTCTGCACTAGGGCAGTCCTGGAAGAGCAGCAATGAGCTTCATCCTCCAAAAAACGCATCTGAAAATTTTAGATTAGTGCAAGTGAAATGGACAGATGGAAGAGACAGACAGATTTAAATATGTGGCACTTGGGCCCATTTAAGTTCTCGCAAAACATAACAAGGTCCTCAAATTTTGTGCCTTCTGACAGCGAAGAGAGCAACGTTCATTTCAATCACATGTTTAGAGTTTGTGTACAGCCAAAATTTCTGGGTGATTTTTACTGTCCCAGATAAAGTGGCTGAAATAGTTTGCTAACTTATTCCACCCTTTTGTAATCATGTTTCTGGGATAATCTAAATTTGTGCTATTAAGAAGAAGGTTTGGGTTTTTTACGGCAGTCTCATTAGCTCTAACCTCAATTTAGTTACCATTTTAATATCAAAAAGAGATGTGCAGTAAACATTAAGAAATTTCTAAAAACTTTGTTCTGAACTAAATAACCACCAATATTAGCAGTTCGGCTGTTGCCAAAAATCTTAACAAACCTCATTTTGACAACAGTTGCATTCTCTCTGTGCAAAATGGCCTACATTATTCTATTGGTAATTTTCCCATATCCAGGCATCGATCACCTTTCCTCAAATGAAAGCTGCAATTTGAGTAATCCTCTCCAGTTATATATAAAAAGCCTATAGCACTTCCCAGCTGGATCTGGTAAGCACAAGCCAGGAGGTTCTCAGGACCTCTACATTCAGCTTTTTTCCATACATTGTTATTTTAAAACATGAAGAGCTGTAAACTGCACAGCATTAAATTTCACAGTTTTAAGGTACCAGATGTTGAGTTTGAAACAGCCATCACAATTTATCATCCCATTATTTTCCACCAGTTCTACAAGCTCCATTTACCTTCTTGTCTGGTAGATTTTGGGTACTCAAACAGGAAACCCAATTCAGCTCAAACTTACCTGGTTTTGTAACTTCACTGTGCTTCAGTTTCTCGCTGCAACTCATTATTTTTTTGTATTTATCACATAAGTATATTGTAACTATTTGCTTCAAAAACAGTAAGCGCATATCCACATATTCAAAAGCTAGTTTCTGTGTTCATAAGATGTAGTTTGATTTATGTTATGTAGTACTGTATTATGTCATATGAGTCAGCCTTCCTGTAGGCTGCTTTTGTTTTATGTACTAAAGAACCAGGATACCAGCTGTGCTCCAAACCTTGTTTACTAAGAATGTGTCAAGTGGGTCAATCAGGATGCAAAGCCAAAAAAAGGGAACCACTGCAAAACTCTTCTGTGGCATCTGATCTGTCTGAAATATATATTGCAGTAGAACTGCAGGCCCGCTGCTCTTGGCTTCTCACAGCCTGGGGCACAGGACAGAGAATCTCTGTGGTTTCCCTGCATGAAACAGCCTGTAACAGCCTGGCTGATATGAGAAGTGGTTCATTTAAAGTCACATTGAGCTCCCAGAAGCAGGACTGGATTTCCTTAGAATGGGCTCTTTACCTACCAAATCTGTAACCAGTCTATGCTGAAGAAGGTTTCTGGAAATACCCTGAGGCAAGCAGTGATAGCCCTTACTGTGTAAGCCTGTCTCATTCTGTTTTTTCTGCTTAAATTCCAGAATTATTAACACTGCATAATTCTATTTGGATTGTTCCTCTTCAGGGTTTCTTAAGAATGAAGTTAATTTGGAAGTACAAAACTGCATTAGCTGGGGTTTTCCTCAGTTATTTTTCCACAACTGGTTTTCTTTTACATGGAAAATGCTATATGTATAAGAAGAAAGCAATTAAATTAACATAACCTGGTGTTATAATGTTCGTGCTCTCACTGATGTGAAACAGTAGGATAAAATTTCAGGGATTTCTGAAGTATTGTCAAATACACTACTTCAAATCAATTATTCTTCACTTTCAACTTTAACAACCTGTTGGAATACAGTAAATGACTGTCAAGCCAATGAATGTTACAAGGACCAAAAAACCTAATTTTTTTTGTCAGTTTGTTGATATTTTGCAGTGCGTGAGATAGCAATTATAAATCATCTGCTGTAGCAGGGATTACGTACTTAGAGCATCAACCCTATGAGCAAAATTGAACCGATACAATTTAGCACAAAAACATCTGAAGAAAGTGAATGTATTGGATACAAGAATCTGCACTGGTCAGTTTTCACAATGAACACATTATCACAAAATAATTGCATAAGCTCATGATCTAATCACTGGAAAGCTCCATCACAGAAAATTTAGGCTTGTCACAGAAAACAGAACAAACAAACTTATCCATAGGATTTCAGAAAATTAATGGCAAGTAATTGCTTCAAAATTTCAGTTTTAGTTTTTACATTGAATACTGTGAGTCTATGTAACACACAGGCCTGTGAAAAAGAACATTTAAAGCCTACACTGCTGCCTTTCAAAGAAACAAATATCATACTTAGGTGACTATGAGAAGATAAAAGTACAGGTGATATTTTGAACATAATGGTTGACTTAGGTCAATATGTAAAGCAATGCTCATGTTTGCATTAATACGAAAATCTTTTATAATCACATCACTGATAATCCTTCTACGCAGCAGTTAACCAGGGAATGTGTGTGTGGGACCCTACGGAAAATAAATAAAGGTAGTATGTTGCTTTTTCTCTATGATATTTAAGAACAGAAAAGTTCTCACAATGTTAAAAATTTAAATATTTTAATGGACTCAAGTAGTTCTTCCCTATGACTTAGTAAAAAAACAAAAACCCCAAACCATATAATGTAAATGTAATACTATTTAAAACTTGACAGTGTTGAGGGTACAGATACTCTTGGCTTTTAATCAGGCTGGCTTTTTAATCTTGGCGTTTAAGCTGCTTAGGTTGCAGGGAGTAAGAAATAACTAACAAAACATTCCCAACCTATGCAGAAAGTTACTGGAGTCAGCACAGGTTAGGTGAATGCCAGTGACACGCACTCTCAATCTGCCACAAAATCAGCCTCACTGTGTGTAATCTGGTCTCACAATTGCATGTAAGTGCATATAACAATATTTTTGTCCAGAGAGCAAAATATAAACAAGACACTGCATCCCCCCTGAAGCCCTAAGATCCCCTGGGAAAAGAAATAACCATGGTAATCCATTATATATAAATACACAGCTACTTCCATTCTCCCCATTACACCTTTGCAATTAATCTCATTTTTTGCAAATATATTCCTACACAACAGACAGAAGAGGAAATTAACAGCTCCTGACTATCCCTTATCCTGAAGTATAACAGCTGACTAGTAATGTTGAGTATTTGATGAAAGTTTCATGTGAAAACATCTACCTCTTGTGCCCAAAGTTGGAACTGCCACAGACAAGACAATTTTCATTAACCAATACAGAACAAAACTTAATATATTTTTATTATCTCCCTTTGGTACTGATTCATAGTATAATATACATCTTCATACTGTAAGGATAATGTGGATCTTTGGACAGTCCTTTTCTGTCTTTGAATTTACAAATCAGGGCTCAGTGAGGGGCTGGGTCTCCCAGGGGAGAAGGCCAGGCCAGAAAATCAGCCCATGTAAAAAAAGTTTCAAAATCCCTGATTTGTAATTCTAGTAAGTTAAATTAAATGGTAAAGGTAAGTTTACTTCAAAAATCTCAAATTAACTTCATGTGCAAAAAAGTGCCTGATGAACATGAATTTTTATTTTGCTGCTAGGAGGCTTAGAATTTTAATTTATATGGGTACAAAAGACATAAATGATATAAAAATCTTTAGTGAATCAGATCTCGTGTCTTTAGCCTATGTATTGTGGGGACAATGGAAAGGTTTCCTATTGTGTATTCTTCCAACCCTTCTTCTAAAACAGTATTTTGTAGGTAATTTATGTATGATTTACCATTCTCTGGTCAATGCAGTTTTCATACTATTTTTTCCCTTAATGATTTAGAAAAGGTTTTCCTGTACTGCTTCCATGTCACAGTCTCAATTACAAGAACATCAGAAGGCCAGAGGGGGTCAGAACAAGAGGTCACCCTCTTAATCTCCTGTCTCCAAAGAGGAGACTTTTGAGACTTCCTGAGACTTACTCTTTGGTATCAAATTTTCTCTGCACTTCTGACATATGGGAAGTTGAGTGCCATTCAGAGAAATTGAAAAAGGGTAAACAATGTAGAGAAAGAAATGAAGAGCAGTATTGATGAAAGTTCAATGTATTGGAGAAGGGATGCACTTAGGCAGCCAAACTATTGAGTTCCTGTGTAGCTTAAATCTTAAGCCTATTGCTGTTTCAGAAAGGCTGAAAGTCCATCTCCATTCAGAAGTCTTTTCCGGTGTACTCTCTCCTGGTGTTTGTAACTGCCTACCCCTTAAAATGAGAGTGCCTGAATTTAGACACTTTAATTCATTGGCAAGGACTTGGGTAAAAGTAGTCTGCTTTCATAATTATTAATTCTGTTTAAATTAATTTTTGCTGAAAAATATGGAAGCCCTCATGTTTTTTGAAAATCAAGCACTTATAGAATCACAGAATCACTAAGGTTGGAAAAAACCTCCAAGATCATCAAATCCAACCTTTGACCAAACACCACCATGCCAAGTAGACCACAGCAGTAAGTGCTACATCCAGTCATTTTGTGAACACCTCCAGGGATGGTGACTCCACCATATCTCTGGGCAGCCCATTCCAGTGCTTACCTACTCTTTCAGTGAAGAAATTCTTCCTAATGTCCAACCTGAACCTCCCTGGTGCAGCTTCAGGCCATTTCCTCTCATCCTGTCACTTGCTGACTTGGTGAGGCCAACCCACACTTGGTGTCAACCTCCTTTCAGGTAGTTGTAGAGAGTGATAAGGTCTCTCTTGAACCTCCTTTTCTCCGGGCTAAACAATCCCAGATCCCTCAGTCCCTCCTCATAGGACTTACTCTCTAGACCATTCACCAGCTCTGTCACCTGCCCCTGGACCTGCTCCAGCACCTCAATGTCTTTCTTGAGTTGAGGGGCTCAGAACTGAACACAGGATTTGAGGTGTAGCTTTACCAGTGTCAAGCACAGAGGGACAATCACTTCCCTGCTCCTGCTGGCCATGCTATCTCTGATATAGGCCAGGATGCCATTGGCCTTCTTGGCCATCCGGGCACACTGCTGGCTCAAGTTCAGCCACTGTCAAACAGCACTCCCAGGTCTTTTTTCCTAGGCAACTTTTCAGCCACTCCTCCCCCTGCCTGTAGCACTGCCTGGGGTTGTTGTGACCCAAGGGTAGGACCCAGCAATTTGCCTTGTTGAACCTCATACCATTGGCCTCAGCCCATGGATCCAGCCTGTCCAGATCCCTCTGCAGGGCCTTCCTACTCTCCTGATGATCAACGTTCCTACCCAACCTGATGTCACCTGCAAACTGGCTGAGGGTGCACTCCATCCCTTCATCCAGATCATCAATGAAGATACTAAACGGGACTGGTCTCTATACTGAGCCCTGGGGAACACCACTGGTGACCAGCTTCCAGCTGGATGTAACTCCATTCACCACTGCTCTCTGGGTGTGACCATCCAGGCAGGTTGCTACTCAGAAAAGAGTGCACCTGTCCAAGCCGTGTGCTGCCAGCTTCTCCAGGAGAATACTGGGAGACCGTATCAAAAGCTTTACTGAAGTCCAGGTAGACTACACCCACTGTTTTTCCCTCATGGACTAAGCAGGTCTCCTGGTCATTAGGCCCCAAACCTGCCAAAGTTCAAGAAGTGTTTGGACAATGGTCTCAGGCACATAGTGGGATTTTGGCGCTGTCCTGTGCAGGGACAGAAGTTGAACTCAAGCATCCTGGTGGATCCCTTCCAACTCAGAATAAAAGATGATCAGGTCTCAAACAGGACCTGCCTTTCCCAAACCCATGGTAAAACGCAAATGAAAGGCAGAAAGCTGTAAGCTATCAGAATAAGCAAGTGTGAATGGAAATCTTACCAAATATAGAAAATATAGAAAGAGAACTTCCAGGCCTGAAAGAGTGGCTTGGAAACTGTGCAGAAGGAAACTGAAATTTGGTAATTTTCTCTCTGTTTTCAGGGAATTGGACTTTGTATACTAAGCTGCATTGAAGAAATGCTTTTCTCAAAACAGAATGAGGTATTTGGTATCTAGGGTGAAATCTCAGATGTTTTCATCTTCTTCAGTTCCCCTAACACCACATCTAAGTGAACATGTGAGTGGGTGGGGTAGTGCTCTCCAATGCTCAGTGTTATCTTCTGCCTTAGAAGCAAAGCCCAATACACAAAGCTCTGCTGAGGAGAACCAGATGTAGACCACCCTGGTCATTGTGTAGGTGTGGTATTCCCTGTAGTTTCAGCTGGATTCCTCATCCCACTCCCATCCTCCCACTATCTGGACTAGTATGCCAGGTTCATCTATGCTGCATGCTTGGTTTTGCAGTTTCAAAGGAGTTGACACTCCTTCTGAATGTCCTGGTACAGTTGCTCCTTTTCAATGACATTGATCATTACTTTGACTTTGCTTATCCAATTCATTTCTCCTTCTAATAGAATGAGCATGACAAGTCTTAACTATTAGGTAGCAACTCAAATCAGTAACAAGCAACTGTCTTTCTCTGATGAACAACCAGTAAAAGAGGGTAATGGAAATTTAGCTGTCTTCTTTCACTAGCATTTCATGACTCAGTCACTAATGATAAAAAGAAGGAAGAAATGCAGACATTAAAGGCAACAGAAGCAGAATTTTTTCATGAGAATGCTGTCAGGTTTGCATGACACATTGGCAAACCTTTAAATGCTTTATCAAGGTGTCATGAGTTTACTCAGGACCAATTTTTTTCAAGACTCACACACACACAGTTGCTGCAAGTTGAGAGAGGTTTTATACAGACAAAAGAGAGACTTGACTTGGGGGAATAATATTAAGATTTGTTACTAGCAAGATAAAGACTAAAGAATAATATATACAACAATTCTAATTAAGCTTTCTTATCTTATGAAGAAAATGTTAGATATTTACAAAAGTATCTCTCCCCCCTGTATCAGTCCAGGAGGAGAAAGTTTCTTCTTTCTGAAGCC
>VYXB01000905.1:8115-23910 GCA_013397135.1 Pachyramphus minor | reverse complement strand
ACTCCATGAGGTCTTCCATGGATTGCAAGGGGACACTTGCTACGCCATGGTCCGCACCACAGTTATAGAGGATAATGGGTTTTGAGTCCTTTCCCCTTTTCCTGTGGGCTTCCTTCTACAGGTTGCAGGGGGACACTTGCTTTACCCTAGTCTTCAGCCACGGCTAAAGGGAATGGCTTCCAGTCCTTCCTCTGCTGTGTGGAGGTCCCTTCCCACAAGAGACAGTCTTAAATAGACCTTTTCTTGTGTGTTCACCCAGGACAACAGCTCTCCCATCTCTGCTATCCTTTAGGGTCACAACTGAGCTGCACCAGCATGGATCCTTCACTGGAACTACAAGGTCCTACCCTGGACAACTTGCTCCAGCGTAGGTTTCTCTCTCCATGGGCCACAGGTCTCTAGCAGGACTCTGCTTCATCTTAGGCTTCCCATAAAGGGTCACAGCCTCCATATGCTCTCGTTTGCTCTGGCACAGGCTCCTTCATGAGCTGCCAGGGGTCTCTGCACTAAGGACGCATCACTGGGAGTTGAACCCAGGATCTCTTGTTTATCACTAATCTTCTACAGGTGGCAGGGATTTTCAACTTTCAGTCTTTCCCCTTCTGGAGGGAGGCAGAGGGGCTCCCCCGCGCCTCTGTTCTCCTCTCCTGCTACACTGACCTTGGAGTAGTTTGTTATCTCAAGTCCTCCTCTGCTCTCTGCCAAGCTGGAATTTCTTCTGCAGCATGTTTCAGGCGGGCAGTTTCTCTCTGGAGTTTCTTCTCCACTCTGTTACATGTCTTGACCAGGGGGGCTTCAGTGCCACACCTGCCCCCGGCCCAGGGCTGGGGGAGAGGGGGCCTGCTGCCTCTCTCCTACTTCATGGCTCCTTAATTTCTTCTGCGCAATCCACCTTCTCTTCCGTTTTCTTAAATATTCTTAATTTTCTTTAATTTTCTTAAAAATGCAGAGGCATTACTAAAACTTTTGATTGGGTTTGCTCCGGAAATCCTGACCTTGACTACTTCAGCCCAGGGGTGCTGGTAAACCCACAACACAAGGTTTGAAAGGAAGTACGTTTAGGACCTCTGCTACTCTTAGCTGTTAATTGCTTGTCTGATATTTGAGTAATACTCCTATCTTCAAAGACACTATTACATTTCCAAAGAACTTCTGTAGAAAACCTTTTCTCATCTGAGTTCAGTTATGGAGCAAACAAGCATAGAAGGCAAAACAGGATTTTGCCTCTTCAGTGTCATCATCTTATTTTGTATTTCTTTAATAGGAAAATGAATGACTGAAGTAGCTTGAAGTCTACCTGGATTGTAGTTTATTGCTTAAAAAAAAAGAATTTTTGTGTAAGTTGCATTTGCTGTTTTGAGTCAAGTGATTAGAGGGAGTGAACTGCTTTGTGGAGCACTGAATCTAATAAGCAACACCAACGCATTACAACGCATTACCCTAGTTGAAGGGCTAGACAGCGAGCAATCTGGGACTTGGTGACCCTGAGAGCAGAATAGATGGGTCATCGTAGCTATATTAGCTATATCTCATTTTAAGGATAGCCATAATAGCCCTATAAACATCTAGCATTTTTTAAAGACTCATGACAATGGTTTAGCAGGAGTGAACACAATTTTTTTTTCACAACTTCAAAGGCAGAAATGTCAAGCAAGGTCTGGGGGGATAAATAAGACAGAAAAAAAAGGGATGTTTTTGTTTTTCTCTCAAATAAAAGAGGAAGCTTCACTAAAGTTTCAGATTTTATGATCAAAAGGTGATGTGTAGCCTTACTTCATATGTGTCATTCTTCAAATACAGATGGGGGAGCTTATATGTTCCCTTTTCTTGGAAAATAGAAATGGAAAGGTATCATGACCTTAGTTCCTGTTCTAACAAAATAGAACTCTTTTGTAGAAGTTGAACCATGTCATTAGATAATATATGTGCTAATTTTTTTTGTGCTCCACATAGTTTCTTATTTTTCAGCTGCTGAACTGTGTTATTAGATAAGGGGAATATCTACACATTTATCTAGCTGCAATAGGAATAGTGAACTGAAATATATCAGATGAATTGTACCTCCAAAGGTCTATCTAGCCCCAAGTATTTGTAAGTAGTAATACTTACTCACAGTATCAGAACAAGGAGAGTACATAATGGAATTTCTCTGTAATAAACTTGTCGTTCAGGAACCTCCTGAGCCAGAGATGTTACCATTGTATTTAATAACATTTTCTTTCATGAATTCATCTTCTTGTTCTTTGAACTCATGGAAACTACAGTATTTCATGTAAAAACCACCATATTCGATTGTGCTGTAGGAAAAATATCCCTTTATTTTGGACTTAAAATCTACTAGTTTCATTTGATGGTGCCTATGAGATAATAAGTCATGTTCTCTGCGCAATTCATGACTTTATAGATATAGATCATAAATGAGAATGATCTCTATCAAATGTCTATTTTCTAGGCAAGAGAGTTCAAATCTATTCAGGTTTTTCCTTCTCATATATAAGTAATTCTTTATCTTGATCTCTCTCTATCATTTCAAGTTTTGTTAAATACATCATGAGATGTACTGAACAGGGACGATTACAAATGTTCTATATTTAAATGAAGCCTATGTTATAAAAAAGGGTTGTGAAGTCATATTGAAAATAGCTTTAACAATAAGAGTTTATCAATGTTTATTTTAGTTCTTAAAACAAGAAGTGAAAAAATTCTACTCTTCTCACATACTTTTAAGGAAGTTTCTTCTTAGAAGTATGAAAAAACCCCATATTTTACAATGATTCAGTGGAACTAAAAAGAATAAGTNTAATATTAAGTGTAATTAAAATAAATATAACTATCAATTTAATAATAATTTAGAATCAGAAAGTTTATTAAAATAATTTTAATGAGAATTTTAATATAAATTAATATAAATTCTCTTTACTTTGAATTTCCTACAGTTCTTTTGAGAAATAGGACATCTTGTCTGAGAGACACCACTTAATCGTAGGAAAACCCTTTCAGATTTAGTTACCTAAATATGTGAGTTAACTTTAGAATCACAGTTGCAGGGTGCTGAGAAAAACTTACCTCATTCCAAGACAAGGCAGAGATATTGTTCAACAAGAACATACATTTCTGTGGCCTTAGGAGTTCCAGGTTAGGAAAGGTCAATATGTAGATGTGACTGGAAGGGGAATCTCTGGCAAAAAAAGACTGAGTTGGGTTTTTTTTCCCTTGTCTGAAATTATCTTCTGTGTATCCAGTGTTATTTCCAAGATGTTATTTCAACTTCCTCATTCTTGGTCTGCCAGGAAAATAATTTATTGACCTTTTCACCCCTTTCATATACAAGTGCACTTGACTGCAGCAATTGCTTACGGACCTTATCCTCAGTCAGTTCATTATGTTCTTTCCAGAAACTATTTATAAATTATCATATATTAAAAAAAATCTGTTATGATAAGTAATGCAAGTGTTTCACCCTTAGGAGAATGTGAAGAATAATCATTTCTAGGCATTGTGCCTTTAATATCTTCCTTTGTTTCTCCTCTGGTAAGAGACTCTCCTATGTTTCTCCCCCAAATCCTATTACATTCTGATTAATTTCTTATTATTAGAATTACTAGACTATAAGATTATCTTCTGAGATCACTACTACTTGAAGGAGCCATCATGGTTTTCTCAGACTTCATTTCCCCTTTTTGCTCATTCCGATTTCTAAAAAGAACTTTCTCCTTTTCTCTTAGTTAATTCCACACTCTACTTTTATTTTCCAATGCATCAATAACAAAATGAATATTAGGAAAAATGTGAGCCTGCTACTACACCAGGGAACCTGGTGACAGAGGTTGAAGGCAGATTTCCTGACTATCTTCATTTCAGTCTGCACTTCCAAGGCCATCCCTCAGGAATTCCTGACGCAGGAGACTAGGGAGAAGGTGTGGAGAAAGAAAGACTTTCCTTTGGAGGAGGAATGGGTTAGAGACCATTTAATCAAACTTGACACCCTCAAGTCCATGGGCCCTGACAGTATGTATCCATGAATGCTGAGAGAGCTGATAACACCATAGCAAGGCCGTTCATAATCATCTTTGAAAGGTCGTAGAGATAGGAGATGTGCCTGATGATTGGAAGACAGTAAATGTCACCCCAGTCTTAAAAAGAGCAAGAAGAACGACCCAGGGAACTATCATGTCATCCACCTGGTCATCCATCACTGGTTGTAATAGTCAGCTTCACCTCAGTAGCTGAAAAGTGATGTAACAGTTCATCCTGGAGGCCATCTCTAAGACAAGAGAAGGTGGAAGACAAGAAGGTGATCAGGAGTAGTCAGCATGCATTCACCAAAGGGAAATCATGCTTGATTAAGCTGATTGCCTTCTACAATGAGACAACTACTCTTCTACAATGAAACAACTACCTGGACAGATGAGGGGAAAGTAGTGGATACTGTCTATCTGGACTTCAGCAAGGCTTTTGCTTTTGACACCGTGTCCAATGATAGCCATGTACAGGGTCCTGCACCTGTGGAGAAATAACCCCCCGCACCAGGATGGGGGCCAACCTGCGGGAAAGCAGCTCTGTGGAGAAGGACATGGGAGTCCTGGTGGACAACAAGCTGCCCATGAGTCAGCAGTGAGATCCTGTGGGCAGGAAGGTCAGTGGTGTCCTGGGGTGCATTAGGAAGCGCATTGACAGCAGGTCGAGGGAAATGATTCTGCCCCTCTACTCAGCCCTGGTGAGGCCTCACCTGGAATGCTGTGTCCAGTTCTGGGCTCCTCATGACAAGAGAGAAGGAAGCTGCTGAACTGAGTCTAGCAAGTGCTACAAAGATGATGAGCGGATTGGAGCACCTCACTTTTCAGGAAAGGCGGAGGCAGCAGGTTTAGGCTAGCCTGGAAAAGAGAAGANACTGGAATGCAGGAAGTTCCACCTGAACATGAGGAACAACTTCTGTACTGTGTGGGTGACTGAGCACTGGAACAGGTTGCCTAGAGAGGCTGTGAAGTCTCCTTCTCCGGGGGTATTCAAAAGCTGTCTGCACACATGCCTGAGTACTGTTGGTCTAGAGGACCCTGCTTGAGCAAGGAAATTGGACTAGATGACCTATAGCGGCCTCATCCAACCTTAACCATTTTATGATTCTGTGTGATTCTGTGATCTCCTAGGACAGGGACTTACTTTGTTGTATACTCTTTTTTTTTTTGCACCATGGGATATGATACATGTTATATGCTGCAGAAGTAAAAAGCTGGTATTTTTGAAGGGCATTGAGCTTCAGATACAGAGAAAAGTAAGATGCTATATTCATTTGACACCAGTAAAACCTGTTCCAACATCACTGTGAGCAGCTCCTATGGATAATATGGTAGCCAGTTCTGCTAAAAAGGAATGGAGAACCAGTACTTCTGAACGAGCACTCATTTGCTTTTATTACAGTCCCAAATCCTGATTCACTTGGAGAGAGGCAGATCAAAGTTTTTTTCAAACTCATTAGTTTTCTCATTTGTGTAGTTTCCTGAACTATTCAGGAACAGTAGAAGCTGAGTTCATGCTACAGACTGAAAACTCATTATTCCAGGTTAGGGAATGAGTTCTTGATGCTTAATTTTAAGGTAACTTATTATACAACAGATTTCTAAATAATTACTGAATGAAAAATTGTATTACTAGAAGTTTGTATTGTATCATTACTTATCCTTTATCAATGACATTTACAAGTCAAAAGTCTTACACATTTCTGTAGGATCTGCAATATTGGCACATTTTGGGTATATAAGAAACTATTAGAAATACAGAAAATATGAGCAAAGCTTTTAATAGTTTGACATTTCTGTTATACAGAGCTCGAATTCCATTAAAAAATAATTTCCTTACCAATGCATCTGCTTTTTCATGTCAAATAGTATACTAATAATCTGAGCCACAAGAGGGCATTCAATAAGCATTTGGCAGCCCAGCTCAGCTTAAAAAATTCCCCAACAGAAATGTATATAATTTGGTAAAAAATGCTGCAAAGTATCTTCTGCCATTGTTTTCAGAAAGCCTAACAATGTTTGTTGTAATTACAAAATTACAGCTTGTTGAGTAACATGAGGTGTCTGCCCCAAGTCACATCATTGGATGAAAATCAACAGTTATTGTGACCATTGATGGTAGTAATAATGAGACATTTCCCTCTACAGAGAAAGAAAACTATGATGGCTGTTACTGTAAACAGGGCAAAAGGCAGGACAAAAATGGAAGTCTAAATAACCAACAGGTAAAATGTAGACGGCCAACAACATTCACACTGAGCCTTTTTACACCCTAAACCATGACTTTCAAGAGACAGTGCTACACAAAGAAAAGCTGTGAGAGATCATAAAAGAAAAATCAAAATGTTAACATCTGTAGAAGGCAACTATTGAGGACAGCTACCATTATAGCAGTCCCACACTCTTAATAAATTCTGTATTGGTAACTCTTCTTGTAAAATTTATTTGCTTGGTAATGACTCAATTTCAATCAAGCAAGCTGAAAGATAAGCCAGTCAAAAAGCTGTTTCAGAAAAATACTATGACAATCCATTTCCTCTCCCCTCCTTTTTTTTAGCTCTGCAAGATAAAAAGTATTGATTATGAAAAGATAACCTTTTGGAAATGAGTTCACTTCTAAGGATGAAAAGGTTGCACTCCACTAATATATGTCAGGAGACAGAAGGGGGTTTTAATGAACATAGATCATTCCTCAGAGACTACGGGGAGGGGGAAAAGATGAACACAGGAAAACAAGATTGTAAAAAGAAATTAGGAGAAACTTTCCTCAGACGACTTCTAATTATCCTTCTACATTTTTGGCCTCCATATGTAAACACCTACTGTCAGTCGAGGCCGCCCCCCTCCTATTGTGAGTGTGGGGGCCAGCGCCAGGCACCGGCATTTGTGTGGACACGAGCACCTTTGAAGCACGCATCACTGCCACAGCCCGTACTTTGTACTGTAAAGGGCTGCGCCACCGGCACAGCGGACGGCTGCGAAGCACAACTCAGCAGGAGATATCTGCGCTACCCGCTCCCCCTGCGCCGGGACCGCCACGTCCACACCCAACCGCTCCCGCCCCGCCCTCCTGGCTGTGCCCGCCCCCCACCGCGTGACCGCGGAGCTTCCGGAGGGGGAGCGCTGGGGCTGAGAGGGGTGTCAGCGACTGTGGGGTGCGTTTGTGCGTGGGAGCCGCGCCGGCAACTTTGGCGGTGCGGGCGGGCAGCGGCGACACCGGCGACACCATCACCATGTCCGGTAACGGGCTCGCTTACAGCGAGCAGGGGGGAGAGGCGCCGCCCGAGCTGGCGCAGGAAGCGGCGCCCACCGTGACCCCTTCGGCACCCGCGGCCTTTGGGCTCTTCAGCAGCGACACGAAGAAGTAAGGGAGGGAGGGGGCTCGGTGCGGGCGCTGGGTGGACGATCCCGTGGACGCTTGGGCGGTGCTGGGCTGGCGGGCCGTCCCACGGGCAGGGGCAGCTCCAAGGGCCTCCCGCTTTCCCCCCCTCGTGACTCCGCGGAAAAGTTCCCTTGCTTACGTTTAAGGTGTGCATAGGAGGTGGGTTAGCTGCAAAGTGTTTCTGTTGGTTTATTTGAAATACTGCTTGTCGTTTTTCCTCTGTTTCGACAGCCAAACACGCTGGAATTATCTTATTTTTGCCTTCAAATGTATTTATATATATTTGTATATATAAAAGCGCTTGTAAAGAAAGTATTTGTGGGGGCTGTAGTTGGAAATGTAGTTGTTCAGGGCGAGGCGGCCAGCTTGAAGTGGGTGTTAACAGTGCTAACAGTGTCTTGGTCAGAAGTCAAAATGAGGAAATGGAGAAGGGAGAAAAAAGCCCCGACCAAGTGCACTGGCACAGAGAGCCTTTAGCTCCTTAAAGAAAAAGTGGATTGGAGAGGTCGAGTGTCCAAATGAAAGGATCAAAAGGTTTGCTAAGCTGCAGTTGTATGGTACAACAAATTGGAAATCTATTCCAAGAGCAACCAATAAAAAGCACCATAAACGAAGATCTCATGTGCATTAGAAAATCAATCACTACTTCTTCAGTTTGATTGTTTTGCACAAAGGGAACATCCATGCTCTAGAAACCTCGACTGATGTGTTTATTGGTGTGCCACACCAAAGTAAATCACAACATGAAGCTGCTGTCGCTCTGATGCTTAGCTCTGTGAATCAGCAGCTGATGGGCCTCCTCAGCTTGCCAGACAGTGGCATTTCTTCTTCCCCTCCTATTCCACTAAATTCTTTGGTTTTTCATTCTGTTCCAATTGAATTTTTAAATGCTCTAGTATAGATGCCCCTCTGTGAATCAGCTGTAGCTGATTAACGTTGTTTGCACCTTTCTTTTCCTGTCCCCTTCCACAGAAACAACTTTGAACTTTATTTCTTAATCATTGTTTTTCTACATTCTTTTTTCCGCAGAGGGAGATACCCCAATCATTGGTCATAGCCATAATTCTCTGTGTAACTCATAATCATAAACTTCAGAGTGTTTTGCAGACTGTTTTGCAACTGAAGTATAGCTCTCTGTTTAATTGGATGCAGAAGCTGAAGTGACTAATTCTACCCAAGGCTCCCCCAGTGATCATGGGGATATACAGCTCTGGGGTCCTGAGATATTTTGTACATGTGTATGTATATGATTGTCCTTCAGTATGGAAGAAACAGAATAGCTTGTGATATGTGTGCATGCCTTATTAATTAATTGCTCCTCCAGACTTGCCGGTACACTTACAGGAATGGGGAGGACATCTGTTCTCTAAAGGAATTAACTGAGCGGACAGCAGGCGTTGATCTCAGTGGTCTTTTGTAGCTGACAAAAAAAATTCTTGCTGAAATAGGAAGTTATCCACCACTCAGACTTGTGTGGTTAAGCTCTGAGTGTGGATTGGGTAGCTGAGGAACACACACTGTCCAGAGAAAGTGATGAAATTTGTGTAATGTGAAAAAGCCGCTGGACTGCAATTGAGGGTTACTGTTAGAAAAGCAGATGGTGTTGTGCTCTGGAGAATGCAGTAGTAATTCATCAAGCATATAGGTTGTATTTCTAATAGTTCACTCAAGTAATAGCCCAAAACCTGATGAAAAAGCAATACAAGGAAATACAGAGAAGTGCTAGATGTGTCCCTGCCTTTTGCATATGAAAACGTGGTCATAGTGGAGTATTCTGTTGGTGAAAAGAAATTACTGTTGGGGCTTTTCAGAGGTTGTTTGCTGATCTCTCTTGATTGTCATTCATCACTGCTGATATGCTTGTATCTGATATAATGGTGTTTCAGTGCGTTTTTTGTTGCTGAGGAAGGGGGAATTCTTCCTTAGACCTACTGATGATACAAGAAGTACTCCTTCTCAGCAGAGGGACATATATGTAATATATGGCCCTGAACATTACTGCAGTGACAGTTGAATCATAAGCTTGTTGGAGTTAATAGTAACAACATCATGCAGTTAAAGTATCAAGACACTACTGTAAACACTTCCTTTAAAAAAAATTCCGATCTCTTCTGTTCGTGTGTCTGTCTTCTAATGTTTGCCATGAAGAAGTAAGCCTCAATGCTTCTGAAATAAACATTGTTTATTAGGATAAGTTGCCTTTGATCTTACAGCAGAATGGCCTGTGACGAGTTGCACAGAGGCACAAATAATTATTGGTAGACTTAAAGATGAAATCCAAAGTTGACCTAATATAAATTATTTGTCCTCTTTTGCTTTTCACATTTCAGTAGAAATACTCAGCTGAAGTCCTTATCATGTTCCACATGTTTGAAAAGGGAGAAAAAGGGTCAGATTTTGACGACCATAATAATGGAAACAGTCTGCAGACAAGTTTTCGTCCATAATAGGAGTTTTCAGCAGAAAATTTGTAAGGGCCAATGGGTCACGTAAATCTTACGGATAAGCTGCATCCAGCCTGTGGGCGTCCAGCTGTTTCTCCATGTTCTTGATGGATGGAATCCATGCAATAAGCATTGGAAGACTCTCAAAATCGTATGTATGGTGTAGAGAGTTACCATGGGATACACCTAAAATAAAATATTTTTATAGTTACATTATTCATTTTACATTGTTATTGCTCTATATGGAGGAGTAAAAGCTCTAACCACCTTCCAACTTCTAGGAGTACTTGGAGAGCTAATTAGTATGCAGAATCCCTGCTAATTGCTTATGTTAGGGTACAGCTATTACTGCTTACAGTTAATTGTAGGTGGACAGAGGATTTTCATCTATATTAATTGCATTTTAAGTAAAATGTGCATATGAAACTGAAGTATAATAATGTTTGGTTCTTGGAAATAGTACAGTTTTGGCAATAAAACTAGTTATTACTTTTTCTGAGTAAAATGAAAAAACTGAGAGGTGAACCACAGGAGTAACATCATCAGATATCAATTGATAAGAGCAGTATTGAAGCAGATGGCAAAATTCATAACACACATTTTCAACTTTACTGATTTGCATCTTTAAACTATATTCCTGCCAAGCAAAATACATTTGTAATTTATTAGACTTTTTTTTTGCTGCAGATCTGGCAGTAACCTGGTGTTTTGTTGAGCTGTTCATCAGAGAACTCATCAGGGCTGCAAACCTTTTTTTTTTTTTTTCCCCAGAGATTTTGCAAGCATGTTTTGCAGAGAGCTGAAGGTGGTGATTTCATTAAGATACTCATTGCCCATTCTCTGTGCAGAAGGCTTTTCCAGACTTACCGGAGCTAAGGGGTTGCTTTAAACAGCTGCCAGAGGTGTTCTTGGAGTCTTAAATTGATCTAGTTTTGTCTTGGCATATTCTGTTCAACCAGTCATGGAGAGATTGTACATGGGTTGCCATTTGTGAAATTCTTGGAGGAGACTCCAGCTCTAATATTCAAACTTGATGTGTCCACTAGCTCATTGGCACAACTACTTTCTTTCCCCATCTGTTAAAATGGCCCTATGCCCACTATTATGGTGGTATGCCAGTTTCAGTAGGATGTACAACCCAGCAAAGATGAATGGTTTGGATGAACTGATGAGTCTACAAGATAAAATCTGAATCCTCTAGTCAGTAGCAAGATAGGAACTATGTGCAGTGTACAGATGTGGACAATACTATTGCAAAACACTTCTCCAGCTGAAATCTGTCAGATCTAATGGGAAGTGACAAAGAGTGAATATACTCTTATTGCCATGCACTTGGCACACATGAGGTTGCGAGCAATGAACGGTTGATTTGCTGTGGTACTCTGTAATGTAGTCATTATATTTTTGAGGCTTTTTTATTTTCTCAGGCAAGTTTTATAGTTTAAGGTCTTCACTGAGGTTTCTGCATATTTATTGCATTGTCATATATTTGCTTTAGATGCTTGCTTTGATCTGCATCCTGGATGGTATTAAATACACATTTTTATAACTGTTACAAGGCTGATGCTTGTAAGAAATTCTACTTTTTCTTAGTTCTGCTTTTTTGAAGGCTGTCCTTGTCTGTGCCACCCTTTGGTAGTTTTGTTTCTTGAAGGAAACCAGAATTCTTTTGGCATCCTGCAGAAGATGAACAGCATTGTAATGCTTTTTAACAGTGTTTTTGAAATGTTGTGTACTTGTATGTAAATATACTGACACTCTGTGTTCTGTCATCGGCTTTGTGGTGGCATCTTTGAAAGAAGCCTTTTCCCACTATTTTTGGGAAAACTTGAAACACTAAGGGTTGGACTCAGTGATCTTGTGGGTCCCTTCCAACTCAGAATATTCTGTGATACTGCTTCTCACTTCTCTATAATACCTTTACAGCTACCAAATGGTGCAAAGTGATCTACAAATGTCTGCAAACTCTGAGCAGTTGCCTCAAGACAGGCAACAAGTTGATACAACCACTTAAGTGGAAGCAACACCTCAGATTTTCAGCCTTCAGGAAACTGATATCTCACACCCAGGAAGATTTCTCCCTCGCAGAAATTTCCTTGCAATGTTGATGGTGTGGGCACTATCAGAAGAGGATAGTCAGTGGAATTGCAAGACTAATACTTTTTATCCTTTCAGACAACCTTTCTTGTTGCTGGGTGAAGTAGTAGTGTCTGTTACTACTCTACTGACAATAGATAATCTTAGATTAAATGGCAGTCAGATCCAGAAAGGATTTCAAACTGCTTTGTCACACTAGCTGCCATCTGGCTAGAGCGTTTGGAATGTAGGTAGTTTACATCTGTGCATTGATGATGGTGGTAGTAGCAATTAACAGGTGTTCATGCAATGAGCTGCTGAAGCATTGTTCGGCTAGTATAGGTTCCCAACAGAGAATGGGGAAGATGCTTTACTCAGGTTTTAACTTTACCCTTTTCTATCTGTTTCTTCACTCAGAAGGATGAGACTATACCTAAACCATCCAGATTACAAGTACTTTGAGCAACTAGTGGCAAAGCAATAATTAAATGAATTATGGTGCTGCTCAGGCTATAACTGGTCTTGTTCTCTGTGGCTCTCAGCCATACAGGATACTATACTTATCCTGGTTTTCTTCACATCTCTTCAGGCTATCCTTTAAACTATCAAGTTTGATTTTTGGGTAGTGTGTTTCTTTATCGAATTGAAAAATTAGGAGTGGCTGAAAGCAAGTAAATTGCTTCTTATCTCAATTTCTCTTTAAACCATAGAATGGCTACACTCATAGCCATATGACTTGGGTCTTCCTTGAAGTAATAGTTGAACACTGTGTTGTGAATTAGCAATAAATACAGTGCTATAATGGAAGAGGATGGCAGTACTGAATAGCACCACAAGATGTCATTCAAACAGTTTGTGGTATAGACTGAAAGACAGTGAAACTCGGGTTTCTTAATTTCCTGCTAGGGAAAACCCCCCATTAAACAGCAAAAATAAACTCATACTGTAGTGTTTGCTGCCAATTTGGCTTCCAAGTTTTATGGCTCTGAAATGAATTTGCAGTTCCTCTTTAAATGTTGAACTCGTTTAGAGTTTATGCAGTGGCATGTCCTAAAAGAAGCCAATTTATTTTAAGGATTTTGCAGTGCTAGTAAAATGTAAGAATTTTTTTTTTTTTTTTTTTAATTTTTGTGAGGAAACATGGGACTTCATTAGTACTGTATAGGACTTCATTACTACTCAGGTGCCAGGGCAAAAGGTTAAGCTGCTCTCTCAGTGCAGATTTTCTGCTTCAAACCTGGTAATTATCACAGTATTTTATTTTGAACTTTACATTGGAACATTTTGCTGTGCTGAAGGCAAAAAAAAAAATCCTGGTATGCTTCGGTTAAAAGTACGCTGAAAGTACTCTCAGCTGAAATCTCGTAAAGACTTTGAAGGTAAGAACAGTGCAATTGATACTGTGTAACTGAAAGTATGCAGCGGATGGAAAATTTAAAACAAGAAATGCATTGTTAAAGTTCAACTAAATGGGACTTTTGTAGCTTCTGTTCTATAAGAGCTTGCTCCATAATACCAAGAAGCTTGTTTCCTCCCCTGTGGTGGATTTGTTTGCCATTTCCTGTATCTTTTCTTGCAGTGATATAGTGCTGTCCTTATATATGAAGACCCTCTGTCTCACCGTGGGTTTATTTGTTTAAAATTTGTTCTTCTTTCATAGAGTTGATTAAAACTGTTCCCAAGGTTGTCGTTGTGTTACTAGCTGGGCTTCAGCTTCAGTTTTGATACTCATGGACCTTCTGCTTATTTACAAAGAAAGGCTTATGATTAGTGGGTGACTTCTTTCAGTGACTGGGTACATTGGAACTGTAGCAAGACCTGGCAATTTTTGGATTTCATCTTATAGTGTTCCTAAAAAACAAATAGAAAATAAAACATGTTTTACCAGAGTGGAGCAAGTGTTCATAATATGTAGATGCAGTGGCAAATGACATGCCACGGGTTATGGATTAATATTTTAATATGATTAAAAGTTTGTCATAGTTCCTAGGAGAAGATGGAAGTAACTGAGGGGCTCAGATTTATTGCTGACAAAGGTGTGTAAATCTCAGTGATGTGTAGTTATGCCTACACTTTTCCTTTTTTTTTTTTCTTAAGTGGGTAATGTTGCTCAATGGAATCTGTAATCCTTGTTTTAACCTGAGCAAGATGTTTTAGTGACAATAGTATGGCATATTCAGAGTTCTTCTGTAGTTTGCCCTAATCAACATAGAGAGTTAGGTGGTCGAGGTGCTTTCTGGTATAAAAGGCTGTTAAAGCTATTTGGCAGTATAATCTTATAAATTCAAAGATTCAGGGTTGTTTTTTGTTTTTATTTTCTTTTGTTCTCTGCACTCCACACATTCACCACACCACACCTCCACCCCCTGCACATTTTTTATTGGTTTTTTATTTTTTAATGGCAGGAGAGTAGAGGGTTCATGAAACAACAGGAGAACTAGAAAAATTTAACTAGTGTTTTTTATTTACTTTCTCACAGTACCATCTATAAAATTAACCCAAAAAGGTAGGTCTGTCAGAGGTCCTATCATATCCATACTCCTGTTGTATCTACAAGTGGTACAAAGGTACGAAGAAAGCATCGTTTTGAGGTAGAAAGAAAAAAGTATTAGGTATCTTAAATGCCACAGTCATAAAATGTGAAAACATAGAAGAAAATTAGAAATCATCTGGCCCATGATTCATTGACATTCAACCAGTGTTTAGAAGAGAACATATTATTTGGGATGTGTTTTGTGGTGCCCATCATGTTGTCATTGCAGATCTGCCATGTGATGCTTGTTATGAGAGAAAGATGATGAATTTGCATTTCTAATTTACACTCTTTTAGCTTTCAAATTCTAGTATTGAGGAATACAAGCCTGTGGTGGTAAAGATTACAAAGGCAGCTGGGAACTGATTTCCAAATATATTAATAATTGACTAATTGCCTTTTATAGTAGATGCTTTACAAACAGTAAAGATCATATTTCATAGCACTGTTGTATACTAGTATAATATTTCTAATTATAGTCCATAGCAGTGCTTTGAATTTGCAGCATTCTGGGATGGTGGGGCTGCATTATAAAAGATGTTAAGGCACTAGATTATGAGTTGTGAACTCAGAGAAATCTCACTGCATTCTTAGATACGTCATTGGGCAGACAGGTGAGAGTCTTCTTGTCTTTTTTGTTCTTGGAAAGTAATTTTCTTTTTTCTTATTGTTAGGGAAAATGGCTCAGAGACTATATTAACTATTACAAAGGTGGGGGTTTTTTTGGTGTCTTCTGTTGTTGGAGTCATTACTTTCCAGCTTTGTATAGCTCTGCATAATTCGTCAACTATCACATTAGGCTTCTTTAAATCTGATGTTACTCCTGAAGTAATAAAGCTTATTTTTCAATCATCTGTAATACATACCTAATTCTGTAAGGCTAGAATTACCCTCAAAGTTTTAGCAGGGAGGGGCAAAGGTATTGGTGCAGCTGGAGAGTTGCTTGCATTTTCCTGACTCCTGGCAAGTGGACATACTTGATAAAGAAATTATTTGTCTAACATTCTGTACTGAAGAATTGTCAGTTCAGAATAATTAATGAGTATATAAACATGAACTGCAGTGCGGTGCTTATGTTTATGCTTTCTGTTTTGAGGGATCTAAGTTCAGGATTGAAATTCGCTGAAATCTTCTTAATGCTCAAAAGATGAAAATATTTTTGTACTGTACGACAAACTGTATTATGAAAGTCTGAAATGCATTTACTTTTCCCATTGTTCATTGAGGCTTCTGATAAGAGTTGTTTTTGAAGGGAAATGACCTTTGAAATCTGCAAAGGATATTTGTTTTCTAGAAGTTTAAACAGCAAGGGAGTGGGTATCCTGTTACTTAATAAGATTTTCT
>VYXB01000904.1:0-41749 GCA_013397135.1 Pachyramphus minor | reverse complement strand
GAGGGGAGGGGAGGGGAGGGGAGGGGATTGTGTATTCCAACACAATTATTCACACGACCACTATCTGAATAAAACAACATAGACAACTTGCAACACTTTTTATATTGTCAGCTCTATAAATACATATCTCTCTCTATATTCAAGAGATGGATGTAGATCAGTTTACTTGAATTTGTCAAATTATTTGACTAAAATAATCCCTCTAGTCAATGGCCAATTACTTCCTAAAAAGTTGTCAGAAAGGGCTACTGTTAAGACAGGATAACAGAGTATTAGATTGTTTGGGAGCAGATTTAGAAGGACTAGAGAACCACACATCATCAAAATATCTAGAGAAAGTGTTCAGACTTGATTGCATCATCTTCTACCCTTGAAGCCTTTTGAGACATAGGTTAGAATTCGATCAGAGCACACAAGGTTTTCCTCTCCATTTAATTTTTCCTGAGGATTCAGTTTTTGTAGCTGCAGTTTAACAACACTGTTCACCTTCAGTGCATTCCTCCTCAACACACAGCCAATCAAACTTATATTAATTTGGGATGATTTTTTCACGGTAGATCTACATAAAAAATAGAATCAACTTTACGTGCTCCTATACTGTATACCATACATACATATCAGAAACTTATAAATTCAAAATAAGGCAATACTAGAGTAAGAACATTACCATGTATATGACAAATACCTCTTCTATACCTTCCATATAGCTTTTTGTAATAACCAAAAAAATAAATAATATTTTTTTATTCCATTGCTTCTTTTCCAGCATTTTATTTAAATCCCTGCATGTCATATATCAACCTAAGAAGCTGTGGATGAAGAAAGACAACAGAATTTCCCTGAAATTATAGAAACAGCACATCTTCTGTCAGCAGATTACGTCATCACAAAAAATGGGATTGTCCGTCAAAGAAAGCCTCAAAGGAAGTAAACTCCATTTGAAATCCTGTCCAGCAGTAACTATTGGCTAAGACAGTTGAATTGCAATCTCAAAAGAGTGCAACATCTCCATGGATTTTTCACAGAGGCTCTCATGTCATCGTAGAAATTGTTTTCAGAAGACCTGGTTGCCATTGTTTTTTCTTCCCCTGCCCCACCCGCAACCCTGGCCTTTTCATATTTTTATGATGATAATTAGGAAATATTCAGTGGAGTGCCTACCTACAAAAAGCTGGCTGTTGAGCTGCAAGCGAATGTGTCCATCAGGAGGAGCACTGTGAGATCTTTGAGGAAGTTGGTCTATCTGTAGGGATGCCTCTTTGACATTCCGTTCAGCCTTCACATAATGCCATTGGTTGTCGTTTAAGGGAGTGGATGATTGCACTGTAACTTCACTAGGTCCATTTCCAACATCAAATGAAAAAATCACTTCAGATGGAGCTAGAAAGAGGATGTAAATAATGGTCTTTAAATTATTTTGTAGTTAATTGGGTTAGAAAATCACTAAGTAGCAGAAAAACTTGCTTTAAGGTCTATCCTACTATTTCTTGGGATAAGACCATTTCAGAGGAAAAGTTTCCTTTGGGGGCCTACAGTTCACTCTTCACACTCACTGACAGTAAGAGCAACAGTTTATCCACAGCATGGAAACTAATCTGTTTGTGGGCCCCTAGAGAGCAGAGCAGTCAAGAAGCAGTGCAATGTGCTAGCTTCACTAATTTTTCAGTTTGGATGAAATGTATCTCTTGATTACTCATTAACTGATTGCCATTGTTAATCATATTTAAATTATCACAACTATGATCCATACAGCATCTTCTACTGTCTATTTGCTTTTGTTATTTATTCACACAGTCTCTACAAATATCAGAGGCCAAATATGGATGTAATTTATAGGACTATGTATAGTGATTTAAATTGAATCTTTCTGTAAGTAACTTTCACATTACACAGTTTATAGTTTGCTTAGCAAATCACAACCAAATCTTTACAGGTCAAGATAACAGGAATATGCCAAAAACTCAAGATCTGAAATTTGTGAATATTCTCTCTGAAACTTTTTCTTTCACATGTTCAAGGACAATTGTATATAAAAACAAGTAATCTCTAAACAAGGGATTGGCATAATTTTGAATTATTAAGGATTTAATTACAGGATTATAGGTCTGAGAAGATTCTTTGAATCCTAAAAAAAGGTTTCCCTTTACAGCATTTAATTCTGATAGGTAAGCAAAACAAACAAAAATAGTCAAGGGAAATAGATCAACTTCAAACAACATTTTAAAGAGGAATTCACTGAATCAGAACAAAACATTCAATAAAATATTTTTATTTTCTTTTCAGTTTTTAAACATATTATAACATTTATAACCTTGTTATAACCTTTTATAACATTTAGATCCACTTTGGCCAACCTTTAGACTGAGTAATGCCACATGTTTGCAATCCCTTAAGCCCTGAATCTTGTTATAAAGTGTTTTCCTATAACAGTTGAACCTGAGAGAGAAAAGTAAAATGATAAATACATAAACCATTTCATTTATCAAATAAAATGAAGCATAATGTGCAATTTTTAAACAGAAAGACTTTTTTCAATAAATGACCTTTTCTGTTTAAAAATCAACTGTTTTAAACAATTTGAAATAATTGATGTCTAAAAGCAGTTCCTTGCTCAAATGACTTTTAGGATAAATTTGTTTTATTCAAACAAAATTGAGAACTCAGTCTGCCTTTACTGAGGCATAAAAGGAAAAAAAACAACAAAAAAACCCCACAAAAAACCCAAACAAACCAACCACACAGTAGGAGAACAAAAGCAACAGAAACTCCATGTGACTGGCTAAAGAGAATTTCTGCTGAATGTTACCTTCTGCAGGGAGGTCTTTGTAATCCTCTGGATGCTGTTGGAGTGAAGCCTGAAAACACAAATTCTGCTTTGAACTCACTGTATGTGCCTATTAAATAGCATATCAGAATCTGATTAATAATGTTACTGTTTAGATTTTAAAGGTAAGAAAACACACAATAAGGATTTTGAATTAACCACTGAAATAACGAATTATGTTAGTACTACTAAAAAAATTAATATAATCTTGAAAAAAAAGGGAACTAATGGCAGAAGTTCCACAGAGGAAGGCACAAATGACAAAGATGACCATATGGTCATACACTGTAGTGTCTGAAGACTAACCAGAATATGTCAGAAAAAGAGAAAAATATAATCACTTAACTTTCTATGACATTTTAAGTGTTTCTTGATAAAAGCAATTATACTGCAAATTTGAAAGAAATTTTAGATTTATAAGAGCTGTGATAAAACCACCTGTGGAAAGTATGCCACAGGATGTGGAAAGATGTTGATTGGGTTCCATAGTTTGTCATCTTGCAACAAATGACAAAGAGCACTTTGGTTGCCTCTTGGGCAGGAGAAGAGGATGCATCCAGCAATTCTAGTCTGGCACAAAAGTACTTTTTTGGGCCCTACCTACCCTGGCGTCACTCGAAAATTATCCAGGCATTGCAGGGACTCTTGTGATCCTGCTGCATTCAAACATAGGCAGAGCACAGCTATAGATTGGCAAAGTGGAGCGGAAGATGCAGTTGATGGCAATCATGGAGAGTGGTCAGTGGGTAGTTGTGGCTAAAAAGACTAACAGGGAGCACAGCCACAGAAAACCATTCATAGCATTGAGTGTGAGCATCATATGCAGAAGAAGAAAGGGATTACAAAGTAATATGCAACAGAACGCAAAATCCAAGCACTTTCCATAAAGGAAACAACTGAATTCCACCCATCCTGGGCAAAAGGTTGCTAATTTGGGCAGACAAAGGCCATCAGCAGCTGCATATTGGACTATTTCCATATTTGCATATTCTGAACTATTTCCAACTATTCCTGAACTGCAGAAGCCCAACCAAATCAATACGCCAGTGTTTCCAACCCTACTTTAAATTTCTGTTTAACTCATTGGAAATAAACCCTCATTAAGCATTCAGTAGAAAATACTCAGAGCTTTGTCTGGAGCATGTAACTTTTGGTCATCTAAGTATTTAGTAGAGCATACTATTCAGAACTGAATCGGCCTTGTTGCTTTCAATCACTTCTTCTGCAGAAGACTACAAGAAATCAGGAAAAAATAGCTTTTTATAATTCCGTGAAAAGTAAAAAAAAAAGAGATCAAGTATCTTCTTTCAGACAATTCCCTTACTCTCTGTTTTAAATACAGTTAGGATGCTACCTCCATTCTTACAACAGTGTTCTAGAATACGTACGAAAATGCACTGCAGTGTTTTTGACTTCATAAAACTAAATAAACCTCACTAAGCTTCACATTTCCTATCAAGATTCTTGATCTGACTCTTTTATTGTTTGCAAACTTAGGTTTCAAGGTCTAAAGATCATTACTTCATAAATAAAAGAATTAGATATAAAGGTTGAGATCAATAAAAGGTGAGAAAAGTGTTCCTAGATACCAAATGTCACATGTTAATGACATAATGAGTTTTAAACATTTTCTTACATCATCATCTTAAGCAGTGACACCTGACATTTACATTATTGTTACTTATTGTTACACAAATGAAGGACATTAATTTATTAATGCAACATCAAGTGTAGGTTCATGATTTGCATTCCCATTTATTATAAAGGAGTATATGATGATGAAATTAATCCAAAGCTTTATGAAACAATGCTTCGAGCTTTTAAAAATTCTCCCTTTTAAATAAAATTAAAATATTGAGTCAACTAAGATAAAAGTTTCATTGCACATTAGTCATCTTACTGGATTTAGTTGGATATATAATTTTCTCATGCAACAAAAGTTTACTTGAATGTGGAAGTGTAAGGATTTGGGTATGTACAAATAAAATTAAATAAAATTGTAAAAAAAAAATTCAGAAGGTGTGACTATATTAGGATACTGTGCCTCAGAAAATCTGAGTCACACATTGTGACTGAGTGAATCTTCCAGCAGCCACATGTAACACCTGGCTTGAAAATTTGGAGGGGGAGAATCTGGTGGCAGGGATGCAGTGAATGTGGGAAGTAAGAAGAGTCAGAGCGCTGATTGACATGCTCTTAGACTAGCAACTAGAAAAAAATTTTCCAGGACAGAAAATATCTTTGGATGGGTACTTGAATTATAGTGTCAGTGCTGGAATTTTTTGGATAATGATTCAGATGCAGTAGTAGTAGAAGAAGTAAAAAAGCCAGAGAACAGTTTTAAAATTAATTTAAATTAATTCTAATTTAATCAAACTGAAAGCAATAATAATAAGAATAGCAACAATCACTGCCAGTCACGTTACTTACAGAATAACTCTATCCTTATGAAGTCTTGAATTCCCAGGTTCTCTAAAAACACTCCTGAGGAAGCAGTAGTTTTAAAGAAAAATGAGACATCTGCACTGAACTCTCCGTGGAAGGTGGGGAAATGCAGGTAGGATGTCTCTGTGTTGAAGGAAGCTGAATTCCAAAACGCTCCTGGTTGTCAAAATGAAAGATTGATAGATACAGTGTTATCTAACATTGCCAGTGTAAGTTTTATAACCAATGAAAATAGGAAAGTGCCCAGGTCTAAGATGGGGTTTCAGTGTCCGGAGAGCCTGATTCCACAGAAGCTTCCTAGTTACACTATAAAACAAAAAGTAGGGGTACTTGGAAACATAGAAAAATTAAAATAAAGGTGCTCAGTTCAAGCAACCAAGAACCAATTAGTAAGAAACAAAAGAAATCACATCTCAGCTAGGAATTCTGGTTACGGCCTGATGTATCCTTTCATGAAGCAAGCAGCTTTGAATGAAGTACTAATCTGCATTACAGTAGCAGCAGCTGAGGGAGCTGGGGTTGTTCAGCCTGGAGAAAAGGAGGCTCAGGGGAGACCTCATCACTCTCTACAACTCCCTGAAAGTGGTTTGCAGTGAGGTAGTTTCTGGTCTCTTCTCCCAGGTAACAAGTGACAGGATGAGAGGAAATGGTCTCAACTTTAGTGTTTTTTTCACTGAAGGGGTTGCAAAGGCTTGGAATAGATTTCCCAGGGAAGTGGTGGAGTCACCATGCATGGAAGTGTTCAAAAAATGTGTGGGTATGGCACCTGGGGGTGGGGGGCATGGCTTAATGGTGAACATGATGGTGAATGTAAGAGTCGGACTTTGTGATCTCAAAGGTCTTTTTCTTGATGATTCTATGATTAGCTAGTATATACTAAAACAATGAGATTTTTTAATATATATTTTCTCACATAACAAGAAAAGAGTGATATTATCACTGTAGTCCAGTGAAGTTTTTACCGGATATAACAAAGAATATAGGACACATATCCTAGTAATTACTGTAGAAGGAATTAAAGAAATTACAAAGGTATCTTCTTCTTTAGTTGACTGTAATTTAGAAATTCATACACATTCTTAGTTACAATATTGTCAGTTTTAATCAAAAAAAGGTTGCCAGGTCAAGCCTAGGTATTTTCCTGGTTTGATTTATCTTTATGCTGGTGTTCAATCATAATTTGCTAGATTTTTTTTATTATTAAAAAATTTATGCAAAATCTCTAAAAACACCCTCCTCTAATAAATACATAATCTTTATTTAAGGTGTTCAACTAGAAGTAACTTGTTATTCTTGCTGAATTCTTGCAGATGTATCTATATTAAGCTATATTACTTTCTAAATTGAATGAGTCATTCAACAGCTTCCTGTCTAATTGATCAAGGCTGTTGCACAGTCTCTTGATAATGTTGTGATTTGCGTCTAAATGTTATGGAAAACTATAATTTTTACTTCAGCCACACTCTGTTTTTAGGGTGGGAAGGGAAAGAAAGAGCTGAAGAGATTGAAAGCTTCTCTCTTCTCTGCAAAATGGAATGCTGTGACACAGTGTACACAAAGGCCGAGTCCACAGCCCAGTGAAGTGATATCACAGTTCATTCCCTCATTCCTCCAGAATTTTACAGCCTTAGAAAGGGTTTGGATCCCACACCAGAAAAACAGTATGGCAGGATTTTCACACATATTCTGCCAAGTGCTCGTTGTGACTTTCGGCACTCACGAGTCCTGCCAGCTATAACAAGTTAGAGCAGCCATCGGGACAACTCCTGCACGGTGAGGTAGCTGTGAACAGATGGCTCAGGCTGAGAGGGGAAAGCATAGCTTTGCACCTCACTCTCCCGTGCTGCCTGACAGGCTCCTTGAAGTTATTATCCTGTGAAAAGTGCTGCCAGACAAAGGCAGCAACCTTTCATATTGGCATCAATTTTAAGCCTCTGTTCCTCAACTGTTTTGGGTCAAGGCTCCCACAGAGCAAACTTCACAGTAGTTGTGACTCAAGTATTCACAGCTATTTCAAAATAATGGGCTGGCTGTTGTCAGTAATTCAAACACAATAGGAAGTTTAATACTAGTAAATTATACAAAATTGGTACAACATTGTTGGCAATTAGAAGAAAGACAATGGTGGCAGTAACAGTTCAGTAAAGTAATGATACAATTACCTTCAATGAAGCATTTGAATGACCTTTGTAAATCAAAATGGAGTCCTTGGGGGAGGGCGGGAATAGAAAGTTTTATTTTTCCTCACTTAATTCACTGTCTTCTTTTATCTAGCTGTTTTTTTCCTAAACTCAGAATTGCGTAATTTTGAATGTTAAGATACTGTATCTATAAAGCCGGCTAAATATAGATCTAGGAAAACTATATTAAAAAGTATCTTATGCTGTTGCAAATCAGGCTGGGAAAAGAATTTCTTCTCTTTACAGTACCTGGCAGTTTTCTGGAACTGCCAAACATCATGTGGTTAGGAAATCAATAATATTTAGCATTTTATCCAAGCAGTAAGACTGCAGTCTTTCTATGAGTAGAAAAAAGAAGATCCTGTTTGCTATAAAAGATATATAAGCATATTTATATTGGAAAATATGATTTCATTTTTTAGGATACGTCACCTCATCTTACTGACTTGAAACTGTAAAGTGAAAAAGGGGCAAATAAGAAGAATGATAAATTAGCCATTTTAATGTTACAACATAAGCTTCTCTCAAAATTCCAGCAGGGATAGTGAGTGTTGAGGAGAGAAAATAAAGATCTTATGGTCTGAGCAATATTTTTTCCCACTAGTTTTTCATTTCCCCCAAACGGAGAAAAATCTCTTAAGTTACCTGACACACAAAATACTACCCATCTCTTACATACTGACACAGCTAAGGCACACTGTTGTTAATCTGGAGATCCCAGTTGTGTTCTCAAAGCAGTTGTAGGCTTTGTGGAGATGACATTTTGTATGCCTTGCATCTTTCCCATATTCTCCTTCTTAAAGGGATTCTGTGAAACACTTGAAAGGTACCCAGAAAGCTTCCAGCAGAGTGTGCTCTTTCCTCTAAGAGCCAGCTTCTGGCCTCTGGTACATTGTCAGGACCTTTGAATTTCACTGGAATGTCACTGTGATCAGATATATGCACAGCAGAAGTAATAAAGAAGCTTACTACTGTAGAAAAGGTGTTCATTGCTGATTGTCGATCCTACTAGTTTATCATATCTACACTACTGAATTATCTAAGCTTGGTTAAACCACCAGTGATGGTTTAGATGATTAGGATTTTGATGTTGACTTTGGTCTGTTCCTCCCCATCTGGCCTCTTAAACTGACCTTTAGATTATGAGATCATTTTTTATTTGAATTATAATGCAGATTTTGTCTGCTTCTTTTGTTTGTATTTGGCACTGTTTTGTTGTGTGTGTGGAAATGTGAGGGAGTGTTTTGCTTTATTCCCATGGAAAACCTAGCAGGAAAGTCATCATTATGGTATTACATGCTTTGGTTACATCTATTTCTTTTCATTTTTGCCAAATAGTTCTGTCAATTTTGTTAAATGCAAAAATTTTCCTTCATCCAGCACAGCAGGGAGGAGGCCAAAATTACTGAGAAGTGTGCAAAAATTGCTTCTTTTAAAGCTTTCCTCTTAACTTCACGAAGTCTGACCAGCTGGCAAGTGTTTACCTCTGAGACTTTGTGGAGTAAACTGCCCCATCTGTACAACCACTTCCAGCTCCACTGCAGCATGTTGTAAGATCCATAGATTAAAGGACCAGAAGGGAAAGCTGCAATTAAGTTCAACCTCTGATATGCTACAGATTGCATAAACTCCTTGAATCAATTGTTGTTTGTAAAAGAGCATTTATTCTAGGAAAAATAATTGATTAAATTAAAAACTGTTATTTAGAGAAAATTCACAGTTAATTTGTGAATATATATGTATTCACACACACTCTGTCCATTGGCCTAGCTTAGAATCCCAACCACTGGACAATCTTCTGATTTTGTCTCCTTCTTTCAAGAACATTATTTGAAATTTCTTCCTCTACAAAACTCCATTTAAGTTGAACATATCACCTCAGATTTTGCCCAAGCTCAGCAAAGAGATTAAGAGGCTTTCACTAAAAACATGTATTTCAACTTTTTTAACCTCACATTCTCTTTATATATTGCAAAACTCTAATCATATACTTGATTACGCAGGAAGCTGCAAAGAGGATGAAAATAATGTTGATTAGCCTGAGGTTAGGACAAATATAAACTAATAACAACTAATAATGAAAAGCTAAATAAGTGGAAAAAGTGAATACTTCTGCTATTAACAGTCAAGGACATGCCCTGATTTCTCAGGCTACTGCAGAGAGATGAAACAGATTTTTTCCTAAACTTAGAAACTTACTGTGTTGCTTTAACTACAATATCACTTGGGATACAGTGATCACTTGTGATATTTGTGATACAGTTAGCTGTTATTATATGCAAAGCTCACACTAGTTGCTTTTTTTTTTTGATTTAAATGCCACACTGAGAACTAAACCGTATGGATTATCTGCTTGCATTTACATCCTTGTGCTGTCATTTTGCAGTTGACTTTCTACATTTCCTTTATTTTTTAATTCAACCAAGTATAAGATACTCCATCCAAACATTACTAGAGTCTATGAGTCTCACCTCACCAGTATTACCTTTATCTTTATTTAATATGAATTCATGCTGAATGATATATTATCTTTACGTTGCTTTGTACTATACTTATTTATTCAGATCCATATCACCAATTTTATTTTGGGCCCAAGAACCAGTCCGATGCCAACAGAATATAACTACCCATTTTTAACACATAATTTTGGCACATTGGCTTTCCTTCAGTGTTTTTATTTATGTGTCCTAATACTTACTGGAAATTCGTAGCAGTAAGTCAGTCTATGTCCACTCATTTCTTGTAATGAAAACAACAAGAAGAATAAAAAACACCCAACACAGAAGTTGTTTTTTTTAAATATCTACTCATAATCACTAACAGAATTTAATCAACATCTGGCTTTTTCATGGAAATGATAGAAAGAATAGAGATAACTCTTTCTTTTTTTTTTTTTTTTTATGAAGACCATAGAATTTCTATCTATTAATGTACTAAAGATTTCTTTCATCCTCAGATGTTTCAAAATCTTTCCTGTTACCCTGCTCAGTCGATATTCATTAATGTGAATCTTCACTTCCATTAAATTTAGATATATTTTTTCAGTCTTATACAACAGTCCTGTTGTATTAAATATACTGTATTCTACATCAGAAAAGGGATTACAGAAATTAATCCCTAATGAATCAGTAACATATTTTAAAGGTGACAGAAATGTATGAGTGCTACTCATCTGTGTGGTGCTGAGTGTCACAAAATCCTATTTCTTAAATGACCATATTCTTCTAGAATATCTTTACTACTTTCATTTCACATTGGCATGCTGTACATACAGTTAGCTAACATTATCACAAATGTTGAGGAAAAAAATCATTAACATCTGAATGTAATTTTTGTAACTTTATAAAATAAACTATGTTTATATTGCTTTTGCTATTTTCCTTATAGAAGGCTACCCTGTCCTGCCTTGTTGTACCAAACATGGCTTGGTTTTCTATCAGTATGTAGCATAATTAATTGAAGAGATCAATCCATAAAACCTAAAATAAAGAAGGCAGATACAGTAATGGAATGTTAAATAAAACAATGAAATTAAAAAAAATGTACAGTAACAAATAGGCAACTTCTGCTGGACTGCATTCAAGTTGTGACACATGACTTACCAGAAGTACCTAAATAAGTAACTCTGACTTGGAAACTTAGTTGGGGAGTGCATGTTTTAGGACAATTCTCTAAGTAAATGCCTTACAAGGAATAGATTATCGATAAAATGGGAATTTATGATCTTTTACTTTTGAACCATTTAACCTTCTCCCCCATGTTTTTACACACTGTGCTAGTCAGTTATTCTGAAGAACTCATGTCTGCCAGATAGGACAAAAACCTGTTAAACCCTGTGAAGTAAAATTGTACAAATTACTTTAAGAGAGTGAGCTAAGCAGAAATAAGCAATAATCTCTCTGAAGAGTGCTCGAATCACACTATGAATCCAAGAATATCTATTCCACCTTGTTTGACAACACTTCTGAAAAATGAATATTTGCTACTAGACCTTTTTTTACATTCTTCACCTATCCAGAGGTAAATGTCATTAAAAGTACATTTAATTAGACACTTATGGGTGCCTGCAACCTCAAATTAGGGGAAAAAAAATCTTAATAATGATCTGTTTTCTTCCTGCAGCTTCAAATTGCTTCTGGAAGGACTGGTCTGGAAAGAGAGTTTAGACTTACTTCATGGGTTTTGTCTAGTTCTACATTGAACATGTAGAACTCAGAAACTACTGCAAGTCATAGCTTTTTACACTTACTTTAAAACTGAACATTAAAGAAAATATTCATTATAAAACCTACTGCTGATACACAAAGACCATTGGGAGAAAAGTCTAGTAAATTGCACACTCCGTGTATTTATTGTAGTATTTGATATATAATTATGTTATATAGGAGGAAATATATTAACGTTTTAATACAATACAAATATTGGATATATATAATCTCTTATGTATGACATATCACAGAATCACAGAATCAGTCAGGTTGGAAGAGATCTCTGAGAATTATCTAGTTCAACCTTTGACTGGACACCACCCTGTCACACAGAGCATGGCACTGATGCCACATCCAGTGTTCCCTTAAGCACCTCCAGGGATGGTGACTCCAGAACCTCCCTGGGCAGCCCATTCCAATGACTCAACAACCCTTTCTGTGGAGAAATTCCATGTAATGTTACTCCTGAAACTCCCCTAGTGCATCTTGATTCTTCCTGTCAGGAAGAGTTGCAGAGAGTGATGAGGTCTCCCCTGAGCCTTCTCTTCTCCTGGCCAAACAATCCCAGCTGCCACAGCTGCTCCTCATGGCACTTATCCTCTAGACCTTTCATGAGCTCCATTGCCCTTCTCTGGACTGTATTATATATCATGCTATTAAATATTTATAGAGTATGATTGTTTCACAATATGATTAATATATTATGTATCATACGCATTATATAAGAAACAAATGACATAATATGTAACAAATTATATGATAACTTATTTATATATTTTATTACATACACTCACATAATTCTTCTCAACAGATTCCACTTCATTTTTATGTCAAAATTCTATGATTTTACATTTGTTTTTCCTTCAGAAATTCTGTGTTGTTTTCTCAATTCTAGTCCTTACCTCCTTAAATACATCATCTCTTACTATCTTTATGATCTGATGGCAGAATAATTGTATTATTATTGCAGTTACTAAATCAAAACTATTCTCCTTTTTTTGAGATATTTGCTCCATTGCCATTAATTATTATATTCTGAAGTCTTTCCACTGGGCTTATTTCAGTAAAAAAATCTTTCTTTTTGAAGTCAAACCTGGTAATATTGTATGACATTACAAAAATGTTTCTCTGACATGTAGACTCTGACTTCTTGTGCTTGTTCTCGAGACACTTTAGAATTCTCTATCACAGCTTGTCTAGAAATACTGTGATCATCAGTGTGAAATTTTGCAGCAATTCTATCACTCAGACTAAGCAAACACCAAATGAAGTCAGGGAGGTCAATGAGTGTCAGGACTGTCTGTAGTTTTTAGTGATTACTCTGGGGAAGATAGTTGACTTCCGTGTTTAAAGATTTGTCATGTTTGAGGTCAGGTTATGTAATTAATAGTATCTGGGAACGTGCTGAGTGGTGGAACTCAAATTCCCCCAACCTATTAGAACTACACAAGCTCTGAATGCTTCTCTTTCACTGCTGTCTTTGTGCCTGGCTTCAGTCTCCCTGGCCAGAAGGGAGGCCTGCTGCACCACAGGCTGTGTGAACACAGCCAGTCTGTTGAGGGAGGTGGTTATTCCCCTCTATTCAACACTTGTGAGACACCACCCACGTATCGTACTTTGGTGCACAATTCCTCGTATAAGCGCCAAAAGAGTTTGAAAAGCAAACACAGCATTGAAACAATGAGGGAGGAAAATCCCATGATGAATAAAAATTTGTAATTATTTGAAACAACAGAGAAGTTAATGAAAACTCACAGAGTAGCATGTGATTTAGAGAAATTAACCTTACTGAATATTGTGATAACTTAATCATGTATCAAATACAGCCCATTAAACTCTTCAGCTGAGTGGATATAGATCATTGTGGTGATCTATATAATTTCTTCCCCTAATTTTTGATTACAGCAGCAAGCACAGAATTCTGTGTAATAGTTTAATACTGAACATAAACCAAAAATGTTTTCTTTGCCATTGAGGATGGAAATTAATGAAATCAGAAGTATCATCACAAATCTTTAATAAGGTATCAGTTTTCTTCATTCATGATATTTTTCTGGTTACCACATATTTGTATTCAGGATGTAAACTCGGAATTATTGTATAAATTTATACATCTGAAATTCTTATATGGAGTTGAAATTTTCCTTATAGTTATTGCATACCCTGGATTAATGTCCCATAGTATCACTTTCCTAGCTGCATAAATGTTCATAATGTTTTGTGATGGAGGTATGCATCTCTAGTGAAGGGTGTATTCCCAAGATATTGTAGCCAATTATAAATTTACCTTCATGTAATGCTTTATTAATAACTTAATTCATATTGCATAAAACCAAAATATCTGTTTGGAAACTATAATAACACCTTTGGTCTTCACTATTGATGTGTATAATAAAAAATACATTTTTACAATTCTCCCTGATTTGCACTAGATTATGGCATTTCCTTTTCTAATTACAAAAATAAATGGATGCAATTTTTACAGAAAAAAAACTTAGGCTTCTAGCAAATAACATTTAAAATGTATTGCAGTCAAAACACATTGTTTAGAAAAACTCTGCAGTTGTTACTTACTATCACCACGACAAAGCAAAGGCCCCAGTTTGTAAGCTGCTTCAGAATTTGGTCTGTCAGTGTCTGTGATCACAATTTCAGTTACTGGTAGATGTTCCTTGTAGGAAAGGAAGCCAGTGTCATTAGTCCTGAAAAGGTAAAATGAAAGCCACAGCTCTCCTAAATGTTTCCAATAAACATTTCAGTATCATTGATACATTGCTGGGGGAAAGGAAAGATATTCTAAATTTAAAAGTGCCGCATAAATATATGTTTGGTACAAACAACCCTGAATAGAAATGCATGCTTTCGTATTGATACTGTGCTCATTTAGCAGGATTGAAAGAATTGCATAGGAAGTGGGCTGTTTTATGGTTGTGCTTGTTTGCATAAGCATAAGAAGAGTCTTCTTGACATAAATAGGTACCTAACTGGCTGTGTAAGTCAATGAATTTGTTCACATCAGTAACTTTAAGTGGCTGAGGACATTTATAACTGACTGCCTTATCACTATGGACTATTTAACATTTTAACACAATTTCCAAGTATGTCTAACTTTTTTTTTTTTTTCTTTTTTTTTCCACTCTGACAAAAGGTTAAAAAAATCAAACAGAAGTGTACAAAGTCATGCTGATTGTGTGGGAAAAGCAGTATAAGCTGCAAATATGAAACTCGCAGAAAAGGAAATGTGCAACCTAGCCCTCAGAGCACACAGACAGTATCTGTAATCCTAGACCTAATTCCTTGTTTAAAGTCTTTGACAACTAAGTGGGAGGTCTTGCAATTTTTAGATCTTTAGGACCAGATTCTTCTGCTAGACTTCTAGAGACTTGAAGATTTTGACTAGCCAAACAAGGCATTTTAGATTTAAATCTGTGTCCAATCTATAAAATGAGATAGATTTCACTATAAAAATAAATCATAGAAACCATATTTTCAAAACCACAGAGTGTAACTGGTTTTCTAAGCTCAGAATGCATCTCAAACAAGCATAACTTCTACCTAATTTATTGACCCTATGGACAGTTTTTAGTCAAATGATTCAAACCAATAGTCTCTAGGGAACCAAATCCAAGATTAATAACAAGTACCAAAACAAAACTCTGTTTACACATAAAGCCTGTAACACTGAGGTCACTGGAATAAGTCTCCACTTAAAAATGTCAAAAGTGGATACAAACAGAAATATAAATCCAGAGTCATTATATTTTCAATGCAATACACTTATCAACATCAGCAATTTACTCGAAGTGCCTATACTGAAAACATGCACATATCCTCTTACCTATTTTATTTGTATTTTATTTACAAATATGTTACCATTATAAATTAACTCATGTATGTGAGCATATTGTAAATGAATGACAAAACTGAGCAAGAATATATGATATGTCAGAGCACCTGTTCCAAATTTCATCTCAAAATGCACTCATTTTTTAACACTTCTCTTTCTGTTGGGAATCAAATATGGGTTTTATTTTTGTACAATATAATAAAGGGAAATTTCTGGTGTTCTGTGTGTTTCTTTAATCTCTTTACTGGAACAACCATTGCAGATATCACTCTGTGAGTTTTACTGCAAGAGCAAATTCTTTTCTCCAGAAACTTTTGAGGCCTGTAAAGGATTGTTCTTTGACTAACCCTTTGTTGTATTTTTATTTCTGTATCTGCCAAGTTCCCTGCTCATGTTGAGAAAACATTTTCCAACTATATTCACTAGTTGCTCCTTTAAAGGAAATGTGGATATCTAGCTTGACAAGAAAATTATGTATTGCTTTATTTTGTACATATGGAGATGTTCCTAGGTACCTTCTTAACATATTTCTACCTTCAAGAAACACATGTTGATGCATTTTTAAAATGCATTTATTAACATGCTCACTGAATTTGGTTTGTATAAGTTAAATGGACTTCACAAATTTAAGCACTTAAAAGTTTCTTCAACAGAACTTCCATTAGAAAAGTGCTTCTGCTTTATAAAGTCCTGTACTGCTTTGGATCTATTGTTGAGAAAGTTGTATCTAATCCCCTTAAATGAATAGTCAGGTTCAGATTTGACATTGTAACAAGAACTCATCTCTTACGTTATGTATCTGAATGGGATCATAAGTGACATTAGAGAATTTCCAGCACAAGTGGAAGACCTACATTCCTGAAATCTTTCTATCCCCTTAGAATAGACTTCCACATGAGTGCTTTGCTTCACTTATAGCAAGGCTCTTAATTTTAATTATCTCAGTTTTAGATGGAAAAAAGGGTGTAAAATGCCTAAACTTAAAAGTGTAGCTAAAAATTATGCTACAAATGAACCTTTTTTTAGCTTTAATTACTTTCATATTCTAAAACTAACTGAAGTTGTGCTAAAGACCAGAGCTAATGTCTTAATGTAGAACCTGCAATACAGTTAAAGACTAGAAAGTACTTGTATAAAATTAAACCTTTCCCAGAATTCAGAGAGAAAGAATTAGCAATAATACCCAATGTACATGGCAACAATTTTGTTAAAAATTATGTTCTATAGCAAAGAAATAGGTGACACTATAGCAATTTAGATTTCCAACTGCCTCAGAATTATAAATGTGCTAGGTAAGGCCTGTGCATTTTCTTTATTTACTTTTCACGAAGAAAATAAGCAACAGCAAAAAGTTACCATTCATCCCTGTCCGCGTCACAGTTGCAGTAATGCTGGGAATCAATGCAGCTTCCCTCTAATCCACAAGCACATTTTTGTACAGCAGGCAGTGAACCTCCCCAATAAGTATGAGTTTCATTGGTTCTTCCAATCCACCAGCTCAGTGGCACCCCATCTAAAAAGCAAGTTAGAGAAAATCAATGTCCAGTCTTGTCTCCTACTTCTCTCAGTTTTCTCATCCAAACAACTTTCCCAAAGGTTAAGAAGACAAAAATCCCTGCTCAAATCCAGAACCTTTAAATGACTGTGGGGAAAAAAAAAATAAAATTACTGCCTTTCCTTGGTAAGTAATTATTAATTTTAGTTCTTCATTATCATGTACTAAATGATTGTCACAGGTTTTTGCTTGCATTAGTGAAAAGGGAACTCACAGCACCTAGCTCAGCCAGCCACAATATTAGAATAATTTATCTAGGCAGTCCATTTGTATAATTCATTTTAAAATGGTTCATGAAAGAGGAGATACCACCATCCTAAAAATCAATGTAGTTTATATTCCCAGGTGAAGATCAATTTCAGATCTTGGAACTACCAGTACTAGAATGAGGAGAGACACAGAAGTGGTCTCATCCCACTAAAAAGAGTACTACAGAGTACTACTACCCATATGTGATGAACATTAAGCAGCTGAATAGTGGTGTTAATTAGAAATAACCAAAGAAAGCTGTTGTCATAGACAGAAGATTTAGACTTTATGAACTCAGAGACAGGAGAAATAATGTTAATGGTGCTCCCATAAGCAAGGTGACATATGTGGTGAGGAGAAGCGAGGTTTGCAGGACTATTACATCTCTCTGTGGTCCATCCAGTCAGCACTCTTTGTAGTAAAGTGATAAAACTGGATGTTTCCTTAATGTCAAAGTACTGCAGAGTAAACCCAAAGATATTGCCAAGCAAGCATAGCAACAGAAGAAATATCTACAGAACAGATGATAGCTAAAAGATATGAAGCATAAAGATAAACCATCTCAAATGAGCTGGAAGAAGGGTGATAGATGCATGAAAGTCAAGGCTAGAGAAGAAATCAGGTACTGTCAAATTACAGCATTTCTTATGGATGCACTTCTTTTTGATTCTGTCAGAGCTCAAAGTTTTCAGCAGCAGGCCTCCATGAAGAAGGTGGAATTTTTTCTAGTCTCAACTTTGCTCACAACTGCCATTGCTTATTAAACCTCACTGCTAGATAAGACCTCTGTTATGCTGACAATCTTTCAGATCGTAAACATATTGACTGCATTCATTACCACACAGCTGTCGGCCCAGCAGGCCAAAAAACAGTGCAAGCAGTTTTTGGAAAAGTCAAAACTTGCATAATGGCATCAATGTCCAATATCAGTGTTTGTGTTCGCAAACCATCACAGGAAGAAGAAAACCCAGAGAGAATTTATAAATAATTTATCAGACAACACTTTAAAAAGGTTCCAACAAGTAAGACTGTAAAAAGCAGAACATTTCTGCTACTTCAACAACATGCCTTAGGTTTATATTGTAGTCATGAATTAGCATTCCCAGTCTTTCACTAGGGACTTTTGGGTATGTTTAAAAGCTGGTCTCAGTTATTTGATCATACAGCAGGGTGAGGAGAGAGTATTTACTGAAATGCTGCAAGTTCATACTGATTAGCCCATATTGTTTTCCCTGCCTTGGCAGAAAGTGCTGCCTAAACAGAAGTAAGCCATTAATTACAATGGTTAGAGATTTCTTCATAATGATCACATAAATGTATTAACAAGTGACTTCCTTAATGAGAACATTTGCAAATGCTATCCATGCTGATTGACTATAATGCACTCTTAAAATATAGTCAGTTAGAAATTATTATCTAGACTGTGTATTCCAAAAAATGTTTCATATAACCATCGTCAAATTTTGTACCTGTCAGGCATACCTAGTGGAGATTATGAATAATAAAAGTGGGAATAATTAAACTGTGTTTAAATGAAGAATGATTTTAGAAGATTTGTAGAAAAACAACTTTCCCATGTCTATTTACTCCTAGCATTCAAAACTAAATTTTAGATGACTTATCACAATTGACTGCTTGCACTGTTTCAATACATTTTAGCCTATATATGTGCATATTATAAATATGCACCTATATACAAATAAATAGCACAACAATACAAATAACATACTCTTTTAGCTTACTTATGAGCAATCACTTTAGATTAAAAAAAAAAAAATAAAAACAATCTTGAAACTCTCTGTTTGAAGTAAACCAGGTTTTGGACATCTAAACATAGACTTAATTGGAGCCCAAAGGTAAAAGGAAGGCTTAGTGGGACATCTTAAGCAGTAGGTTCATTTTTTTGCTGTGGAGGTGCTTTCAAACAGATATCCTGCCAAGAGTGAATAACAACCTAAAAAGTCCAGAGATATCCCTGGCATAATTAGGGAGAAAGAATAAATAAGGAGAGAGTTTAGAGACAGAACCAGAGTGCTTCACTCAGAAGCCTCTCTGCTTAGTAGGAAAGAATGCCAAGAAATCAATTTAAGGAATTTCAGAGTTTCTGGTGAACAAGTCAAACAATTTCACTTATCTTTCATTTAAAAAAAAAAAACATTAAGCAATTATGGTTTTACCTCCACATTGTTTGGAGTACTTAGAAAGGATGTTAAAAGTCTTTTAATAGCAGCTCTGTCAAAGTCTTTTAATAGCAAATCTGTCAGTGAGAGTTAAGATGTAAATAGACTAAACAATTTCACTTTTTTTTAAGTAGATCAGAGGATCTCCATTTCTTTAAGTTTCAAGCTTTAAGATTTGTCAGTCAGTATTATTTGTCAATAATACATCAATATTATTTGTCAATAATCCACATTTTAACTATTGAGCTTTTTTATGAATGTTTATATTGGGCCGTGGAAATTCAATGTTATTGATGCTTTTTATCAAGTACTCACAATATGCACACTAACTGTGTACATTAACTTCTGCTGGTATTATGCACTAATTTGTGTTCCTTTAAGAATATATTTCCTCAGTAATTCTTTCATTAAAATTAAAAAATCCCTGGAAAACAGAACAAGAAGAGGTCTGTTAATAACAATCTATGTTCATTCAAAAGTCTTACAAGAGAAATGAACTTTGAGAACTTAATTCTCTGAACGAAGATCATTTGAAGTTCACATTTGTGTTTTTCTGGTTCAAATATCTCTTGGCAACTGAGTGCTAGATATCAGAAGTAGTTCAAACTCCATGGTGGCAGAGTGCCATAGTGTTGTTAGAAACAAATACCCTTAGTAGCCAGTAAAATAAAATGGACTATGCAACACAATGAGATTTGTGTGCTTTACTTACCTGGCTTATCTAAAAGCCTCGACTTTTTGCAGTAGTAAGCAAGCTCCTGTTCACAGTGCTCTGCTTGGTTAATTGTAGCCTGAAGCTGGTCTAGGCTGGCAGAGTACTTGAAAAACACAGTGTGTGGGTTCTCTCGATTAGCACTTTTGACTCTGGTTAGGTTGGTGTTGTTATGCTGTATAATTGTCCACGTTGCATCTTTCAAAGTACATGTGAAAAGCAATAAAAAATGAGAAGTAGTTGCAGAAGTTGGTAATGGAAAGAGAATGCATGATGAAATCAGAAAAAACCTTTAAGATATCTTGTAGGATCACAAAAAAGTGCTTTGGGGCATATGAAACAGAGACATAAATCACTAAGCAAAAATGAAAATAGTTAACTGTGGTTTCTACTTATAAGTAGATTATTGTACCATGACTGCAACAGGTATTCAGCAAGGTATAATTATTAAATAAAAGAGTAAGTGAAGACACTCAAATACTTGTCTCAGAAATGAAACATTGCTACCTCAGTAAATTACAATGAAAGATTAGGAAGAAATAACACTTATTATTGTTACTTTTCCCCGGCTTAAATAATGCATCAAATAAGAGCAAATTCTATCCCAGAATCTATCTGCATTACACATACCCTTGTAACTTGAATTAATTTATTTTGTATGAAGCCTTTTATATTATACAGAAGTAGTTTGCATGCCCTGTATTTACCATAGAACTGAGATTACATGAAGTTGAATTATTCTAGACATCTAAAATTAAATAATAGTCATTATGAAAGCTTATTCATTCTTCTGGTTTGTACTTTTGCCAAGACCCTTCATCTATTTATAGCAAAGAATTGAGTTTATTCTATTTCAGCTCCTACTTTCAAATCTGTAATAGTCTTACTCCTGATGAAAAAATCCTTTCCAAGGCAGGAGTGAGCAGGCTCCCAGCTAAATCTGCTCTGGGGCAGTCAAGTCAAGTTTAGTTTTCATGGTCACCATATTCTTGCATCTTAATGGCCAATGTAATTTGAAAAGGTATGAGAAATATTATTTCTCTAATTTGTAGTAGACTCATTGTCACACTCCCAAATTTATAAAGGAAAAGGAAAAACAGTGCACTACAAAGCTTGTTCTTCTTTACTGGCAGTGTGGACCGTAGACTTTTCACTCTGAAACTGACCTCCAAGAATAAAACCAGGGAACAACATCTCTCTCCCAGCTGCCTGAAAATAGAGCCCCGTGAATGTCAAAGATGAGGCAGTGCAGTAGGAAATGTGGGCATCTGCCTTCCCTGCCTCTGGTGGGAAAAGGGAATACCAGTCATGAGAAAACTGGGAATAAAACAAATGTAGAAGATTCATCCTGTCAGAATGCATTTTAGGATGAAGAACTGATCAATGATGTTTGCTTAATGTGGTGAATAAGGAGTGACTGAGGAAAACAGTAACATCTGTTCATGGACACACAAGGATAAATCAGACACTACTCTGTACCTTGGAGACTTATACCCACTTGAAAAAATTGTCATTTTTCTGCCATGATTCTTTGGTCTCTTTTAGTCCCATAGGACACTAGGATATTTCTTTCTAAGAGCCTGTGCCAATCTGAAATGTGCACTGTCAGTTAGCACAGTTCACTGTTGAAGTCAAAGTCAGGAGCTGACATGGCGAGACTAGTTCAATTGCACAGACTAATTGAAATTATAAGCATTCTAATATTTCAACATAACTAATACATATTCTTTAGATCACAGTGAAAATCAGTGAATGCCACTATCAGACACTTTCTCAAGCAATAGATGTGACCATAAATTGTTCAACATCAAAAGCTAATGGAAAGGTTTCTAAGAAAAGTTCTCAACACTTAGGGCATACCTAAATCAATACAAACCTAGCCTATTCATGTAGTCTTTTAAATGGCTATAGCTGTGTAAAAATATATTTTTGTCACACAAAACCATAAAGTGTTTCCATCATTTTTTTCTGGAAAGTAATGCAAATAAACAGGGGCTAAGGGAAAAGAAAAAGAAACAACACAAGTAATGAAATAATAAATTTGATAAAGCCATGTAAATGTAAGATTTGTTGAAAGGAATGCACCATATACCATACAGAGATCAAGTTATTTGTGAAATAGCAGACTGAAAACCAACTCTGTAACCTAAAACTTTGAGTTATATATGTGATCAGATTCAAAGAACTGGTTGCAGAAGAAGAAACAGGGTGTCCAAAAGTGAGGTTGCAAGAGTCCCACAGGTTGTATTGGTATTCTCCAAAAGAGCGCCTTTCAATTTGAAAAATGAAATTTAATATCTATATCCCTCATAAAAAAGGACAAGTCAGAAATACATTTTTTCAGAAGGCTATCAGGGGAAAAGAAAATCAGCAAATTTCTTCTAAAATATAACTTATTTCTTATTTCCTAAAATGTCCTCAAGAGTCTTCAACAAAGCTGGACTAGTATGAAATGAACTAGTATGACACTGTCTCCATATGGAACATGTCCCATTTATGCAAAGCATGAGAGGAATGCTGTGTTGGCTTCACAGCCTGAATCCTCTTATTATTCTAATTTCTCTGCCTAATTCTTTGTCCAATAGCCTGAGCTAAGGAGTCACCTTCATTTTGTTGTGCATGTTTACATTAAACTTAGGAGCTGCAGAGGCTTCTCACTTGATAACTCATGCTTCAGTATAATGAGCATGTATACAGTTCTAGCTGCAAGTTAAGGAAGTTTATCACCTTACCTGTCATATTACAGTATACAAGAAATGGTCTCAAGGGGCCACTTCCATCTGAATCAATATTGTAAAAGCCTGAAGTGTTCCCTCTGTGCTTATAGGCTTCACATGATTGCTCATAGATGGCTGTAAAAGAGCACATTCCATCACAAATGTAAGGGCATAATTTTGCATTTTATTCAGGGAATTTAAAAAAAAACAAACCACACCACCACAAAAACAACTGCATTCATCCTGACATTGGCAAAAGAGTTTGGGTTTGTGCGTTCACTGCCAAAGAATGGAGAAGAAATCACAAAATTATACTTTCATTACAAATTGTTAAGCACATTTGGTTTTACCACGGAGATCACAAGGGTTCTTTTTAAGCATTTTCTTTTGTATTTCAAGCTTAAGACTTCAGGGAGGAAAACATGACATGTGGATGAGTAAATGATCGTAAAAAATGCCAAATAAGGGTAGAACGTCAGTGATATTACTTAGACCCTGGTAATAAGATTTTCAGGAGACAATCACTAACTACCTCAACCAAATCAAAATTTTGTTGCTGTTGTTACATACAGCAGAAGGTATGCATTTTTTGGCTTTCACACTTCTAATTTTCTTCCCTTTCTAAAGGGAAAGGTAAGTGACTTGTCAGAGACTTCAGTAAAAGAACTAAACAAACAATGACAAAATGACAGCTCCTTGGTCCCTTGTCATGTATACTTTATATCACTCAAGGTCTAAAAGAAAAGTCTGTGATTCTTTATGATCAAATATCTGAGAAAAAACAGACATATATGAGTAACTGTAACTGTATCTCAGGCACCACTGATCAGAACCCCACAGCTAGACCACATTAGCTTAAATTCTTTTTTAGTCATTATATTTCTATTGAGCAGTCATAACGTTCTGGACTTTTTTCCAAAATTAAACTGTGTGGTCTACTAGTTATTATCAAAACTTGAAAAAATTACGCCAAAACCAATGAGCAATTAGATTAATAACAAAAAGTAGTTACCAATGCTGCACAAATAAGGTTGACAGTAAGTATTAAGTCTAGAAGATTTTCATCTATATAAATACAGTTTCTTTCAATTATTTTTAAATAAACTATAAAGTGCTAGTATAGTAATCCAGAAGATGTGCTGGTGTTTTTTTTAAAAACTCTAGTTCTTTGAAGAGTGTGATCTCTCTATTCTTTTTTTGCCTGTTGGTTACAGACATTATATGGCAACACCTATGAAAAAGACAATTCTTTCAGATTGATTACTCTGAAGTACTCATAGTGCACAATTTATGCAATTTTCAAATGGAATTTTGTGATTCCTTACAGTAAATAGTTTTAGTTAAATTTAGACATGACAAAGGAAGTTCAAATATTCATTGATTTACTTTTGACAAAAGAGTTAGATAACTCATCAGATCATTTGGTTTCTCACTGAGTCCTAATCACCAGGAAACCATAGCTTCGGTCTGTCCTCATAGACATCATCTGTTGATTCAGTTTATGACTTTTCAAATAATAATTTATCAAATCACCTTCATCTTCACTCTGGACTTAAATGTTTAATATTTTACACAGTGGTATTCAAAAGCATCTGTATTATTGGCACCCTTTCTATGTTACACAATTTTTCTTAATGCTGTAATTTATGCCACTGAGTTCTTCACAATTAAGTAATTACAGAAATGCTTATCACTGTTACTGACTCTGTATAAGCAAGATTTAATAGACAGTCTTCTAAAATCAGTGATTTCTCAAAAAATCCCATGTGTGTAACATATGTTATTTTTGTAAAAGTTGTCAAATAGGATTGAAAAGATTTTATAAAGACGACTTATAAGGAATTATTTATCTGATCATTAAGGCAGACTTTGATTTTCTTTTTTTTAAATTATCATTAAACTTTCATAGGATTTTCTAGTTATTAGAGGTACTTAAAAGTACTTATTTTATTTTCTTCCCAGAACTTGCTGAAAGTAGTAGAAATATAAATATCTCCTGTGAAATTAGCTGTTACTTTCAATTAGTTTTTTATGTATTCATTTTATTGTCTTCTAATCTACTTCCTGACTTAGCAAACTACATAGACACATATTTAAGGTTTAGCATGTCATTACCTTTAGACAAAAATGTAGTCCCACTGTCTCAAAAAAAAAAAGAATATTAATTATTTTGATGAATAAAACCTATTTTTTTCACACATTCTAAATCATTTGGTGATTCAGAACATGGAATTATACATGGATGGGAAAGGATATTACTGACCATCTCATGTGAAATATGAAAAATGTGAAAGAAAAACAAATAAACAGTTAAACGTCCTGTGAATTTTTCTTGCTACATATTTTGAATTCCCAAGGCCTTTCCTTGAACCAATTGCAAGTTTTTTACAGTAAGTTTTTAAAGGTACCTCATGAATGCTAAGTACAAATGTTTTTTTGCTTTGTTTTGTTTGGGTTTTGGTTTTTGGTGTGTGTGGGTTTTTTTTTGGTTTGGTTTGGTTTGGTTTTTTTGGCGGTGAAGAAATTCGATGAAAAATAAAAGCATAGTCAGAAAACACCTCAGTCTTACGATAGTGGCAAGTAGCTCCCCTGTAACCAGTATTGGCACAGTTGCAGTAGAAGCTGTTCCAGGACTGTGAGCACTCACCGCCATGCTCACAGTAATTGGGCAAACACCTAAGATGAAAAACAAACAGGATTTTCACTCTTTTTTACACTCATTTACATGTCACTAGTACTTATCAAGAAATGCAAAATCCTGGAAAAGAACTGTAATAGTATGAAGGAAGTCTTCAACCTCACCAAGGAACATGTCAATACAAGGAAATTATGAGAATTTCTTCCCTGGTGTTCCTATCGCTTATAACAAATATCTTAATTATGAAATGAGCCTGTGAAATGGAACAGAAATAAAGTGTAAGATGCAGATTTTTTACTTACTACCCATTCAACTGCCTGCAATTCAACACAGGCTGATAAACTACTGACAGGTTTATGAGTTGATAATTCACTGGCAAGGTATGCCATGGAAGGGATTTCTTCACAAGCTGTGTCACAACAAAGCAGCATCACAACAGATTTCTTTCTCATCTTGCAAAAATAATAGAAAATTTAAAAAAAAATAATCACCCAACAAATAAATATGACCACAGATCATAGACCTGAAATCTATTTCTTATTCTAAACTGATGTTTACTTCGTATTCTAGAAAGAATTCAGTTTGTCAGTTCCAACACAACACATAACTACCAGTAAAGACAACTTCCATTCTGGTGATGTGGCCAGAAACCTGAAGAATTTTGGTGACTTGCTTCTAGGTTTACAGCGGTTGACTGAAAAAATAACTGTAATTGCTTCATGTTTTATAGCACTGTACCAAATTATAACATAGTCATGAGATTTAAAAAGAAATTTTTTTAAAAAATAAATATATCAGAAAATATATTGAAATAGATTGACACATTTCAACTAAATATTAACTAGCTTTACACCTTAGAAATTAGTTAATATTCTAACTGCACCGAGAGTATGTGTATATGTATATGTATATGTATATATATATGTGTATGTGTATACATATATATGTATACATTACATAGCTGAGAAAGTATAAAATAGATTTACTGTTGAGATTAACCACAAAAAAAAACCAACTTAAAAAATAAACAGGCCCATTAATATTCACAGGAATCTAAAAATACCTTTTAATTAATTCAAGAAATCTCAGGAAGATATTAAATTAGGATTGCAGAAAGTCCAGCATTTAACATATCTGCCCTGTGAATAATTCAGGGCCTGTGTACATTCGTTCCTCATGTCATTCATTATATCTTCCTTTCATGTTTATAAACAAGGACAAAGAGAGATTTTTCACAGAAGGAAGAAAAAAAAAGAAGTGTGAAAAAAAGAAGGTGAAAAGCAAGTAAAGCAATGAAGTGATATAGGTCACCTGTTTTCAAGGAAGTCTGTGACATTTTTTGCCAGTCAAAGAGCTGATCTTTTGTCTATTCTCTCACAGAGTGTATTCCTAAGACAAGTCAATAGATGATGTAAGTTTAAATGAGCTCTGTTTTGGAACCTGAAGATGAACTTTAGGTACCCGGCTTACAATTATTTGGATTTTAAATACTTTGATGGAATTACATAAATATGTATAGTAATGTTTCTTAGGATAAATGTTTAACTTTGCTTTCTATGAGTATAACTAACCATCAGTTATTAAAAATACACACTGCTAGCATAACTGCTATTCAAGACTTTCAGGGCATCCACTGACAGCTGCTCTGCTTGTGCGTATTTCAGTCATAACATTTCTTGTCTTATTCCTTTTTGATAAAGACCTAATTGTCTAAAAATTGTAAGTGATTTACATGGTCTTTACTTATATTGATTCCTTGTCCCTATTAATTAATTTCCTTAACAGTGTTCACAAGATGAAAAGCTTAGATGAAACTGATGATGCTTGAACCAACTTTAATGAAAGTGAAAATAAGGTAAGAGTGTAATTTAAATCTTTTAACATTAAATGTTACATCTTCCTTCTGCTTCAGAATGTATAATAGAAAGTAGCCACGAGCAACATCAAAGTTAATGTGTAATTATATTATATGCTGCAACCCTATTCAAAGCAGGAGTTGGAACAGAGCTTTCTCTGAGGAAACTAATCTCCTAACAAAAATATTTCTAATATTTGAAATAGAATTTCTAATTGTTCATCGGTAAAAGGTAATTTTTGGATTCATCATCATGACTGCTAAAACCAGAAAATCAACAGGTGATTAAACATTAACCACATATTTCTTGATAATATGCTTTTAAGTGTACGCAATTTGAAAATGGTACTATTTTAAAACAAGGAAACAGGATGCTAATAATCATAAACCAATGTTCAGAGGAAAATATTGATCAGAATATGAATTTACTTTTATAAAGAAGGAAAAAAGTTAGGAACTTTTTATGCCGATTAACAGCTGACCGTATTTTTTGTGAGCTATTTCTTTATCACTGTCCCAAGAAATGGTTAAAAGATACTTTAAAAAGAGCAAGTAATTGCTGTGATTTTAATTTCTATTATTTCTTCATTCTTCACTTTAAAAAGAGAGAAAGAGAAAAATGTATTTGAGAACTGTATAATGACCATCATTTTAATTTTTGGTACTTTTTTTTTAAAAAACACAACATATAAAGCCATTCATTCTGGTTATTGTACAATACATTGTTGCCAGGACACCAAAGACAACAACTCCTGGTAGGCAATTGTATGTACCTGTGTAGGGCTTGATGTATTTATTATTATTTGATGTATTTATGACAGATTCATCTGGTACTCTCTCTTCACAGTCTGTGCTAACTTTGGAAGGCATTTAAATGACACCGTGTCCTTTAAAGTTACTTTGTCAATGGTTTCTGCATAATTAGCAGCTATTAAACCAATATATATTGATAAAGGAAATGAGAGAAAATATGCTAAGGAGAAATATATGAAAATAATTTCTTGCATGTCCAAGAGGTCTATGAGCATTAAAACAATATATAAAGATATTATGCAATGAAACGGCTAAATGAAGTGGCATGGGAAGATGATGAAGGGGAAAAGTCAAACAATTTAAGAACAGGATGAGGAATTGGCAAGTTTATGGAACTGAGAAAACTGAAAATAGGAAAACAGTATGGTATTTATTTGTACAAAAAGAAGAGAAAGTTGATAATCTATATCCCAACAAATAAATGAATGGTTAGCAAACCATGTGTCCATGAGGACTGTAAATCTGATGAAGAATGCTCTTCATATGTTAAATGTGTAAATATGAGATAAAGCATGAATTCAGTAGAGATATTTTCAGTTTATTTACTGTTACATATAAATTCAAGTTGCTACTCAAAAAGTAAATTTTATTTGCCTTCATGCTGTCTACATGTGTAAAACCGCTACATTTAGTGGTCCATCGTTTCCGTAACAAAACCCATCAATAAATCCAGAATTTGGGTCATGCTTCACTGTTCAGAATTAGAGATGTAAAGACTCCCACAAAGACCTCAAGACAAGGAAGAGGACTGTTTGTGCTCAGCTGTAGGGGAGATATTTGCCATCAGGAGCACAGTGACTAAAGTGCTAATTGGCTCAGGGCAACCAAAGAATGCATAAATCACTGTAGGAAAAAAAAAATTTCTCTCAAATGACATGTGCACAGGATCATAGAAGCTACCTATTAAAAACTGTTTAATACCTGTAAGCAGTGTTAATGTTGCCAAAGAAGGATGTGTCATTTTAGCTGTGATTTAAGGCTGAGGTGTAGCATTAGTTTGATAAAGAGATATACAAAGTTTGTTCCAGGTGATAAGCTGCAGGTATCAAAGGAAATGAAAGGAATGATGAAATGATTGTGTGAGGAAACTAGAAACAGTCCCAGGACAAAGATAGCACAAGACCAAGAAAATCTTTTAAAAGCACTCTATTTCGAAACAAAATATTATGAGGATAATGAAATTGATAAAAATGTGTGGCTTAAAATTCCATTTTAATAAATTATGAAGACATATGCTAAGCATGCTGGGAGATGAAAACTAAATCTGACAGAGCCAGTGGAAGAAAAATGCAACCATCAAGATATAAGAAGAGACCTAAATTAACATTCCAAATTTTAGAGAAAACAAAATTAATAAAACAAAAACTTTCCATAGAGATTTTTTTTTCCCCTTTGGTATCATTGATCTTGACAAAACACACATGATTTGGAAGAAGTATGAGAGTAACATAAACTTTTTAAAAAACAGGGTCAATATAGCATCAGAAAGTGATAAAAACACTGAAAAGATTGTGGTTGGGAAGTTTAAGTGTCTTTCACAAGGCCTTATTGAAAGAAAAAAACCAGAAACGAAACAGATGGTAGTGGTATTGACTTAAAGGAAGATGGTAACTACCTTCATATGCTATAAAAGTTCAGCAAAATAAAAACATGAGTGGGGATTATATATAAAACTTTGATTCAGTGCTTAAAAGCAACAAAAAAAAAGTAATTAAACGGGAAGGATGCAGTTCTGAATAAATTGAATTTGCACTGAATGAAAGAGAAGTATTATGACACTTGGGATGCTGTAAGTAATGTCGGATTTCAAAGTATTAAGATTCACAGAGTGGCTTTATACATATTTATACACACAAAAATCTTTTTGAAAACCTGTATGTACAAAATTACGTGTTATGGTCACTCATAGCTGAAAAAAACTGCACTCACTGCATATAAAAATGTATCATTTTCCTTTAAAAAATTTAGGTAAAACATCTCAGTGTTTATGGAGGAAGAGATGGCTCTTTAACTGCAACTCTCAGATGAGCATTTTGAATGATCCTCAAATGAACTTTGAAAAATCCATGGTACATCAGGCAGAAATTGGCATCAATTACATTGTGAGCCAATTTAGTGATATTTTCCACTCACAATCTCGCTTAGATCTCCTTTAATGTGTTCGACCAAATAACCTGCAGATCCCAACATTGCATTCTTTGGACCTGATTCTCATCTTGATTCTGTCTTTTCTACAAGCAAGAAAGCAAGCAGTGTAATGGAAGCGGACTAAGTTCAATTCCAGAGTTCAGAAAACAGCAGTAATACAGTGCTTTGGAAGCTAGAAGGAAATGACATGAGGACCATCAGTGAGGACGGGAAGGAGACAGTGAAGTTTGAAAAGCGAGGAATTAAGTCAAAAGGAGTAGTATGCAAGAAAGCTAAAAAGAAATGTGAATGTATGTTGCATTCCATATACAAGTCCCTAGCAAGTTATACAGTAAGTTTTGACTGAAGCCAAACTCTATTTTAGCATATGTCTGTCACATTTAGTGCCTACTGCAAAGTCAGGATTAGCTTAGTAGGGGATAAAATTAGCACAAGAATGAGATATATGTATGAGATATGAGATATATGAACTGTATAAGTTTTTAATAAATGAGAGCTGTAGAAATATTAGTGAGAATACACATTATAACACGATTGAAAAGATCACATTGTGTGCACAACTTTCATTCTTTTTTTTGGTAGTTTCTCTCCTTAAACTTTCATGAACAATTAGGTAAAGAAATAGTTGCTTCTCTCTTTTGTCTTTGATTTACAAGGAGCTGTGACTGTCTCCAAAATAATTATCTGGATAGATGCACACTGTGTTATCTCTATGAATTGAAAGCAGGTCACAGAAACAGGTCTGTGTAAATGAACCTGAAATTGGCTATGGTCTTGAAGCAGATATCTACCTACAGTGTTTTTCCCAAAGAAAGTAATTTTGAAAGTCTTATCCTCCTCTAGATCAAAAGGTAATTTATGAGGATGAGAAATATAGAAAGTGAGGGGGAAGTGTTTACAAGCACATCATTCCCCTGCCTGTTGTGTCATCTCAGTACAGCCTTTCATCCGGGTCCAAAGAACCACTTCTGGATTGTAGCAGGCTTTGCATAGATGCCTGTGACTGCAGGCTCTGGAGTCTACAGAAGAAAACTTCTGCTGCTGCCTGTTCCTTTGTCTGCTCCTTCTCTTGTCAGTAGCCTCTGTTGTTCTGCAACACCCCCTCTGCTTTCTCTACACTGAACTCCAGCAATGTCTTTCTGTCAAACATTTCCCCTTTTGGGAAGGTATATAAGTCTTTCCCTCCCTCCTAACTTCAACTAGTTACTCTTTTAGATGATAATTGCAAGTTATGAGGTTAGTTCTTACCATAGTGTAAAAGAAGATTGCAAACTCACTGTGATGGATACTATCTACTATGTCCTTGACGGATAAAATATAGGAAACAGCATAAAAATAACTTGTAAAAACATAGCATTTAAAAGGGTGGATGGGATTCACATCACAGGAGAGGATTTGTGTCGGCAGCTTTAGTTGAAAGGAAAGATATTTAAAATTTGTCAGAAACATAAAATAATTTTGACTGAAGTTAGTTTAATTTTACTTGCAGTGCATGGAAGTCTATTCACTGCACTATGTATTCTGCATTTATTCTAGACTTATGAAATCTTACAAAAGAAGCACCATGCCATTTTGTAAGTATGCTGGTTTTTGTCACCAAATCAGTATAATAAACAAAACATTGAAATAAATAAATAAATGAATAAACATTGTGCTCTTACCTGTCTGTAATGCCACATAAATCTATCTGAAGATCACTGAAATTGCCAAAACCATTTGGCTGAACTGAGAGCAGATCCACTGCTTTGTTACCAATGGAAATGAGTCTCATGCACCCTTGAAAACCACCAAGCAAGGTATTACATTCAGAAACATTTCCTTTTCTAGGGCAGCCTGAAAGAAGAATAGAAACTGGAGCTGAAAAGAAATACTTTACTGAAAAAATTACATATTCCAAAAGTAGATTGAACTTTGACAATCTCTATGTGTTTTAAACTTTGTGGGTAGAAGACTTTTGCCTTCTGATAATGCATGATTGTATGACTATAACAAAATACTTCTCTATAGTCTTACTGGTTTTAAAGCATATGCAAAAACATCACTAAAAATTTTGGTAAAGGATAACCTAAGCAACAGTTCCAAAGCAATGAATGGAATCAGGTGTGAACAGATCAACTGGGAGATCTTTGTCACAAAATGTTAGATTACAAGGTCAGCAAGTTTTAAGTTTCACAGTTATAGTCAAGGCAAAAATTATTTACTCAGTACAGTGATTTTTATTTTATCAACTGTCAAGAAGATTTCATAAAGTACTGAAGAGAATTTCCTGGTGCAGATCATCAATGACTCAACTAGGAGAGATGCTCCACTGGACTTTGTTCCTCATGGACAAGGAAAAAATGGCTCAAAATACGAAAGTCAAGGGCAGTCTTGATTACAGCAAACATGAGGCAGTGGAGTTTATGAACCACAAAGAAGTGAGCAAATAAAAAAACCCAAACAATGAACCAGAGCCAAAGTTTTTCTGTTCAGGACCTTGTTTTGAGGATACCATTAGAAATTACCTTGGAGCGCAAGGGAGTTGGATAGTTTTCAGCAGAAAGCCCTTTAGAGCATAAGAAAAGTCCACAGCGATATCAAAATTGTTTAGCAAGTGTGGCATAAGGCCTGGAAACATAATCATAGAGCTCCTGAGCAAGTGCAAACATAAGGAGAAAGTACAGAAAATGTTGTAGCAGGGACATGTACCTTGGAGCAGAATACAAAGATATTACCTGCATATCTAGGAGCATAGTTAGGAAATCAGGTGGAGTTAAAAATTATCAAGGAAGTTGAAGCGCAACAAAAAGGTTTCTGCAGGTCCAACAGTAGCAAAAAGGAAGGTTAAGGAGATTCTGGATGCACTAATCCATGGGGCAGGAGACCCAGCGGCAAGTCTTGTGAAGAACTGTTTCCTCCAAGGCCTTTTTCTTCACTAATAAAACTAATCCTTAGGCTTCCCATGTCCTAGCAGAGTATGAAAAAGTAATGCAGTACCCACAATAAAGGAAGAATGAGCCCAGGGTGCTTCTGAGGGTTCTGCAGGAGCTGGTCGATGCCCTTTCAACAATTACCATTGTCATTGTGAATTTGTTACCATTTTAATCTTCAATGGGTCCTGGCAATTTGCTGAACCAATTATCTTGGTGATTGGAAAAGACAGAAGTTACACCCATCTACAAGAAACTAGAGGGCAGTTAGTCTTATTGCAGGTCCTAGCAAACTCACAAAGCCTCTTCTGAACACCTAAAGAATCAGAAGTTAACTGGCTAACTTTAGCTTCAAGGCTAAATTATGCCTGACCAAGGTATTTGTTTTCTTTGCTGAAGTGACAAGCACTACGGACAAAAGGAGAGCAGTGAGCATTGCATGTCTCAACTTTAGCACAGACTCTAATAGTTTTGTATAGTGTCCCTATTACTAGATTCATGATAGAAGGGTGTGTTAAGCAGACAAATGATGAGTTAAAGTCCAGGTGATGATCGGTGAACAGAAGGTTCTTTAGAGGTTAATAGAGGTATCCACATTGTTTAACATCTCCATTAATGACCTCAATGATGAGACAGAGTAAACTTTCAGCAAGCCTGGGACTGATAACAAATTGGGGGCAGGGATCAAATGTTGGAGAGGAGGGTTACAACTCAGAGGGACCTGGGCAGGCCAGAAAAATAAGCTGAGAGGAATGCCATGAAATTCAGTAAGAACAAGATCAAGGTTTTTAATCTGAGACGGAACAAGTCCACATAACTATCCAAGCTGGAGGATAACTACTCAGAGAAAGGCTTGGGGTCCCAGAGACCACCGAACAGATCATGAGCCAGAAATGTGCCCTTGATTACAGAAGGCCAATGAAATTCTGGGATGTATTATCAAGAGCACAGCCAGCAAACCTGGGGAAGTGGTCCTTCCCTCTATATGGCACTTGGAGACCATATATGGAGTGCTATAGTTCTGCCCTCCCCAGTGCAGGAAGGACATCAGTGTCCTAGAGTGAGGCCAGTGGAGGGCTCCAAGACAGCTGGGAAGCTGAAGATACCTATGAGGAGAGGCTGAAAGGTCTGGGCCTGCTCAGTCTTAAGAAGATAAAGCTATCTGATAAGGTGACACAGAGAAGATGGAGCAAGACTACTTCCAAAAGAGCACAGTAACGGGACAACAGGCAAAGGACAAAACCAGAAACTGGCAAATTCTGATGAGACATGAGCAACAAGTGTTTTTACCGTGAGGGTGATCAATATGACAATGGTTTGCCCAGAGAAGTTATGAGATTTACATCCTTGGAGCTGTTCAGAGCCCTGTACATCTCGGTCTAATCAGACTTGTGTAGAACAGAGGGTTAGACTACACAACATCTGAATGTCCAGGTCAACCTTTGAATAACAGTCTATTAGTATCTAATACTGTGGTTTATCTATTGTCTTACTGCCCCTGAAATGCTTTGTTCACTGATTGCCAACTAATTAAAAACTGTTAATAAATCAATAAATTGCTTTGATGCTGATTTGATTTACAGCATATCCATTGAGCAGTTTTTCCCAGGGGCAGCTAAACCCTGCACTACAAATGCTTAAATGGTTTTTATCTTGGACTTCTTCCAAGCGGTAATATTGCTTCTGGAATGATGCACAAGGGTCATCCTTTGATCTTAGTTGAACAATACTGCCTTCTGGTTCACAGATTTGAAGACCTCCTTTCATGATGTTAGAATGCAGTGAGTTTTAAGACACTACTCTGTTTCACAGAGTTAATGGGGTAGTTTTGAAGTCCTGTAAAGGCAGTGCAGAGGTTTATGATACAGGTAAACAAAATCACAGTGGAAACTAGTAAATATATTCAAATGAGAGCACAGCAACTTAATAGTATAGATACTTTTTTTGAGAAATATAAATTGGAAAATGAACTAAACCCTAAATTTAACATCTCAATGAATTTACAGAGTGTTTTATTCTGTTGAGGAATGTCACTGTCACCTTTCTACAGGAAAATGTTCCTTATCTAGTTGGTATATTACTTTAAGAACAACAAATCTGAAGACTTACATAAGTCCAAATAGGAACATGGTAAGTTTTCAACACAACACACAGAGTGAAAAATCAATAATAGAGAAAGCAACAAAAGAGTTTGTATTTTTTACAATTAAGTATTTTATAAAATTTTGTCAGATATTTTTCTTGATGCCTCTTTTTTAAAATTTGTCTCTGGTTCTGTTAGAGAAAACACAAGCCATTAATATTAATGAAATTGTGTTTCCTTATAATGGTAGCCTAGATATTAAAGCTAAGAATAAATCCTTTAATCATGAAATTTACATTATGTGCTTATTGTAATATTAAATAGTCTCATTTCCCCTTATAGTTGCAATGACTTGTTATTCCACAAACTCGAGAGGTTGTAGATCTTTGATGATAGCAGGAATAGAAATTTGCTGACATAACACTAAAGTGTTTCTATGTTTATTACACATTTTCCTAGTTAAGCATACACATTTTCTGTATATTTTGTATTCATTAAAATAGGTAAACTAATCACCATGTCCCCAGGACATCTGTCCTGGAGGGCTGATACTCATATTTTAACAACCAACACACAAAAATGTGGTAAAAATTCATATAAACTTAGAAAGAAAATGAAAATGCATTCTCTACCTTTTGACAGTATTATATACCACAGCATTTTATTAAAGTATTTTCTAAACTCAGAAACCAACTACTGGTATTCTCTAACTTTGTATGATGTGCATGACCTCCAGATTCCAGCTATAAGGCTGAAATCAGAGAATCTGAGGGGCAGATAGCCTGATAGTATTTTCAGTGTTCTTTGAATTACAAAAGACAAATAGGAATGTCCTTGTACAACTTTATTGAATAATGGTGCCTTTTGTAACTGCCCACATCCCTCCTGATCTGTTCAGCTGCGTCATCAACCCTGCAATGGTGACAATCACCTCATCAGAGATCTGGCAACCTGAAGCTACATAGAAGGCACTGTTCAAAGTATCTTTAGTAATGAACTATAGATGCCAAATTTAAAAAGTCATGTGGATTCTCACGTAGCAGTTACTGTACTTAGAGTCCGCTTGTGAACATGAAATTTATTTAAAACTTATTCTTTTAAGGGAAGTGATCTGTGGACAATGACTTGGTCCATACTCATTTAGGGGTTTGTATGCACTCTTCAGCTTTCTCAGAAATTTGAGATTTGTTAGTAAATAGTTGAAGCATTAGTCTAGCATTGAGTAATGCACCCAGATGCTGTTTATCATGACTACTATGTAGTTCATTCTCAATAGGATTATATATAACAACCTGCTCAACTCTATCAATTACAATACATGTCATTAATGACAAAAACACTTGGTGACAGATGAGATGATTGACAATATAGATAGGGAAATGAATATAGCTAAGAGTAGTTTTTAGGTACGAATTATATTCTTTAAGCATAGAAAAGTTGTGTCACCTTTAAAAAGAAAAATAAAAGAGTCTATAATATAAAGGGATATTTTGCACAGATAAGTAAACAAACATTCATTTAAGGTCAAAACTCGAAATAAACCCAGTGGAAGATTCTCAAAAAAATACATTCAACAAAACAATAAGTCTGCAACAAGAGAAACCTTTTTGATTGCCAGCCAGACTATATTCAATTATCAGAGCATGATGCAAGTTATGATGATCTAAAAAGTGACCAAGAAATTAGGATGGTGATTTATTCTAGCCAAGATGGTAAAATTTTAAGGAAATAAAAACTCACAACATCATCACAGCAGCCGAAAACCAGATCTTTGAGAGATAACCAAGCTATGTAAAGACTTGAGGCAAACTAAACAGTTCTTGTCATTTGATCAGATATGTGGGATATTGCAAACATAAATAAAAAACATATTTCACCTCCAAAGAAGAAAATATCTCCTGAAAAAATTTGCAGAGGTATGGAGGCATGAGCAGCTGAGGTCACATCACTGTCCACTATTACGCTGATACGATTCTTTTTGACAGAGAGAGATACAGAATGCCACTGGCCGTCATTTAATCCAGCACCTGGAAGTAAAATTAAGAAGTCAAGATTAAATAAATTAAGTATAAACTTCCACTACTTGTTATACTACCTAAATGTTACAGTCTTGAAAAGAGGAGGGACTGATAGAGCAATCATAGCCCACGTAAAATCTCCAAGTGAAAGCAAAATGATATTAATAAGCGCAAGTGTCTTTTGTCAAGACAGAGCTTTGTTTCACATTTGACAAATAAAAAATAAAAGTATTTCAGTGAATAAGCCTTACTGTAGTAATGTCCCTAATTATCTGTAATACACCCATTTAATGTAATGACTGAGAAAGCTATCCTCCCGATCTAAAAAGGTTATCATTAAGACATCATTGTGATGGCTGATACAGTATTTTACACATAATACATATTTTTACTCCGCTGTTACAAAGGATTCTTCATATTTTAAAATAAAAAATAGTCATTATATTAAAAGACAGTAAAATAGCAAAATACTGTAGATGCTAAAAGCTTCAGTAGCTGTCATGTTAACGTCACAAGATAATTTTTCTTCCAGTTGTCTTTTTTATTGGACATATTCTGAGAGTTTAGCCTCTAACACAAATTTTCATTACCTCTGGCTGGTAGGTGTAAGGTACCACAAAGCAATAAACCTGTAGCCCTGATTCTGGAAAGCACTTATGTATACGTAATTAAATTAATTCTATACAGGGCAGTGTGTAATTATCTTTAACAAGTGCTTTAAGTCAATCATGTTCTCGAGCATTCTTCATAGTAGTGGTACTTCTTTCAGTGAAAAACAAAGAATACAACCTTTGAATTATGCAAAGTCTTTGCTTGACTGCAGAGTGTATATGATTTGTGATCTGATTTCCCACTTGAAATTTCAAGCATTTATATACTCCTCCCTAGAATGTATTGTATATGCTGCAGAAACAATCCATCAGTTAAGAGAGTCATTCAAACAGATGGAAAAGAAATAAAAAGAGAAAGATGAGAAGGTTCAAATAGCTCCAGCATAACTAGGATCTATGGATTGTTAAATACCACAACCTAAATACACGATCACCATACAATCAAGAGATAAACCCTAGAAACACATCATAAATTCAGATGAACTACCACCTAGCTAATATCTCTATTACAATTTAAGATAATATTAGTCCTGCACATATTTTCTATCATTTTTTTCTGTCTATCATACTTCAATCAGTGTATTTATTAGGGAACATATAACAAGAAATGTTAAGCAATTTACTTTATCCTCAGCCTCAAAGAGGTACTTCAAGTGAATGATGTTTTCTTCAGTCATGTCTCTTCAATACACTATTTTTCCCTTTGGAAATCAAAGAATCATAGAATCATATAGCATTTCAAGCTAGAAGTGACCTTTAAAAATCATTTAGTCCAATCTCCCTGCTCTTTGCAGGGACTTCTTTTACTGGATCAGGTTGCTCAAAACCCCATGCAATATAACCTTGAACATTTCCAGGAGTGAAAATGTTATGAACACCTAAATCTAACCTGTTTCAGTTTAAAATTATTATCCCCTTGTCCTACCACTACAGATCCTGGGGGAAAAAAGGAAAAGCAACAACAAAAACAAACCAAAAACCACTGGCTCCGTTCTTGTTATAGACCTTCTTTTATGTATTGAAAGGCCACAGTGAGGCCTCCCTAAAGCTTTCTTTTCTCCAGCCTGAACAACCCCAGCTCTCTCAACCTTGTCTTTATGGGAGAGGTGATCCAGCCCTGATCATTTGCATGGCTTTCCTCTGGTCCCACTTTAGCAGGACCATGTTTTTCTTGTTTTAGGAACCCCAGAGCTGGACACAGTGCTTCAGGTGGGGTCTTATCAGAGCAGAGTAGAAGGGGAGAATTACCTTCCTCGACCTGCTGTCCACAGTGCTTTTTGATGTAAACCAGGATACAGCTAGCTTTTTGGACAGCAAATGCACATTGCCAGCTCATGTTCATATTTTCATCCACCAGCACCCCCTAGTCCTTCTAAGCAGAGCTGCTCTAAATGCCTCATCCCCCAGCCTTTATCAACACTGGGGATTAACAGTTTGCCAAGACCCAGGTGCTTGCATTTGGCTTTGTTGAATTTCTTGAAGTTCATATGGGTCCATTCTTCAAGTCTGTCACGGTCCTTCTGGGTTGGATCCCTTCCCTGAAGTGAATCGTCTGTGCCACTCAGGTGGGTGTCATCAGCAAACCTGTTCAGGACGTACTCAATCTCACTGTCTATCTCACTACTGAAAAAAGTTAAGTCTAGCAACAAATTTTGTCTTTTTATTTCAATTGGTGACAGGATAGTTGCTTTTAGTTGCGTATCCTGCTTTAGTAACTTCTTGCTCTGGTGGGTAAACCATATCCCAAACATTGCAATTTTGACTGTGAAGTTAGGGAAGAGACTACGTTACATAAAGATCATTACTTCAGGCAGTCAAAATTTTATGGTTACTGGAAAATTAATTATATGAATTTTGCACTTTTTGGTTTGTTTATTACTGTAGTTCGCCATACTGACCTACTATATGATACTGAAATGGATATCTTATCTCCTCTTCATACAGGTTGCTGGTTAGAGATACTCTCAATATTCATCTAGCCCAAGTTAAGACTTCCTAAAAGTCTCTTATTAAGTCTGGAAACAGAGGAATGTCATTGTGGGAGCACAAGATATCGGAAGAAAACAGCTCATTGTGGCCCTTGGACTCTGAACATTGATTAAATTCACATGCACAAATTTGCTTGTGTGGAGCCATGAAGTGGTACAACATCTAAATGGTGGAGGCCAATGGATTATATCCCATCTGAAAATTATGTTTTCTTGTTTAAAAAATGCTTTACCAGACACAAGTGGGCAAAAAGTAATAATTATTTTTTTTAGTACATAACAAAGTAGCTATTAAATAAGATATCCATTTATTCTCAGTAGTTCCATAATTTTAAATCTAAGTATCAAAAACAGGTCTATGGGGCATCCTGTAGAACAATGACATCCAACCCTAGGAACACACACATAAAACCACAGTGTATACAACTTATTGGGAGATCAGTGAGAAACAAAAAAAAAAATAAGAGAAAGTAATTTATAGATAAGCCTGAAGTATAACCCCCAAATGCAATGGCTGTTAACATCACTTAATTAAAAGCTGCATAGAAATTAAAAGCCAGTTAGAAAAGGAGAGTCACAGAGGAAACTGCGTAATAAGATCTAACATTTACTCATGTAATAATTCAATTTGGTCTGATCATTCAACACAAATTAACTTTGTGTTGATTCCTTTTTTTTTAATCCATGTTATTTCTTTGTGAATATTTGATGACCAACTTGCAAGAGGCTACAAATGAAAGATATTAAACAACTCTTCTGTAAAAGAAGGATAAGAGTTATTATATCTTAATTACTTGTGAATTAACACACCATTCTCCTCAGTTTTATATGGTTGAAGAAATTCTTAAAAAACACAGGATAATGAATTGAAAAATTGTGCATAAGGAAATATGCTCTGATTTAATTCTCAAGTATTAGGTGTGTGTATGTGTGTGTGAGACAGTCAGGTCTAAGTCCTTGCCTGTAGGGGAGCAAGCCTGTCCAGCCATCCATAATTTAATTACTCACTCTCCAAATGCAGACTCGAATTGCTTCAGTGACTGTTAAAATAAACACTCCAAAAACTCAAGGAAAAGTTCCCCATATGGTTCTGTTAGATAAATTCTTTCTCAGAAGAGAATATGATTTTGCAGCAGTTTTTGCCTTCATAAAGACAAACACAATTCCTCCTGTTAGACTTTATGAACAGAAAGCTTAACCTAGCACGAGAACATCAAATTCTGTTTCAGCATAGAATGTCAAGATTTATTTTGGGATGCTTTAAGCTCATATTTTATGTATTGTGTTGCAGCTTTGAAATTCAATATATTGCTCTATGTGCAATAGAAGTGCCAGCACTTCAGCTGGTCTGTTAAAATGACAATGCATGGCAATAGTTCCTTTAACATACATCATCTAATTGAACAGCAGTTGAAATAGTTCCTAAAAAACCAAATTCATCAGTACTAATTAGCTGCCACTGACATTCTTACTAAGGAATTGACATTTTCAAATGGTGAGCCTAGGGAAATCTCTTGTAATTGAAATGGTACTCTTTGTGTATCAGTTATTTTAGATTATAACAAATACCAGAGCTGATCCTGTTATCACCCACAAGAACAGGAACAAAATATTTATGTAGATTTCAACATTATCTGTGGTCATTACTGACTTACACTTTTCCTAAGTTAAAATAATTAACAGTTTAAAATTTTACTTTTAATCATTATATGCCTGCACGAACTTAATGAGCTTCAGAGTTATGTTTAACCTCTTTCTTTCTTTCTTTC
>VYXB01000903.1:93618-129236 GCA_013397135.1 Pachyramphus minor | reverse complement strand
ATATATATATATATATATTAGAAGAATATACCCAAATTCATTGAAATGAAACTATAAGGCTTTTAAAATCTATAAATACCAAAATTGGAGCAAATTTAACATTTTTTTAACTTCAATTTTATTTTTTTAGTGTGTTTCATTTCAGATATCCTGTGAGTACAATTGCAGATGATTAAAAAAAAAAAAAAGGATAAATTTATTACAAAGAAATACGTCTTCCAAAGCATTGCAAAATTAACATAGCCCCCTACCTTGAAGAAATTAACAAAGCAATTGAAGTCCTGAGAAATCCTAAGGCTTCTGGATCCAGTAGACACATTTAATTTTGGATACATGAATCATATTTAAATATGGAGTTAATTATACAAGTTCTTTAGCAACATATGGAAAGCTGAATGGTAATTATAGTTCATTACTATCTACATCAGTAAAGGCAACTATTCAGATTTGGCAGTTACCTCTCACATCAGCATGCATGGTGTCTGGCAGCTTAAGCAAACATAAGATTTCATCACTGGCTGCACAACTCCATCAGCTGTAAACTATCTAAGGCACAAATAAAGTACAGCTTATGGCCTATTTGTAGTTAGCAGTTGCAGGGCAAACAGCCCAGGATTCCTAATACTGTTCTCAATACATGGGGGGGAAATGTTAAATGTTGTCAGGAGAACTGGAATCCGGATATTGTCATTGAATCTATAATTCTAAACCAATCCCTAATTTAACACAATCATAAATGACATTCACGCGACCAAATGCAGAACTCTGGGGTGTAGAATCTATCAACATGGAACTGTTGGAACAAAAATTGGATAGCCACAAAGTTGATAAGAGGTCTGGAGCACTTCCCTTACAAAAACAGGCTGAGGAAGTTGGGGCTGTTCAGGCTGGAGAAGTTTGAGTGGTGACCTCAAAGCAACCTTCCAGTATCCGAAGGGGACCTACAGAGAAGCCAGAGAGGAACTCTTCATCAGGAACTGTAGTGACAGGACAAGGAGTAATGGGTACAAATTGAAAAAGGGGAAGTTTAGGAAAATTAGGGGGTGTGAGGGGTGTGAAATATTGGAACAGGTTGCCCAGGAAGGTTCTCGATGCCCCAATCCTGGCAGTGTTCAAAGCCAGTTGGACGGTGCTTTGAGCAAGCTGACCTAGAGGGAGGTGTCCCTGCCCATGGCAGGGGTGTTGGGACTAGATGATCATTAATGTCCCTTTTAACTCTTAACATTCTATGATTCAATGAATATAGTTGTTGCAGGATAGAGTGATGTCTACCTAACTTGCTATAGATACATCATATAGATATGATGAATAATATTTCAGCTGCACTGATTACCTTTATTAGACAAAACTTTGCTATTAAGGGAACATAAAATGTGCTTTTATGATGTATATCTTTGGTTACCATACACACACGTTTGCATGATTCTCCTGTTACCTGTGATGTGAAACAGAGTTGTGTGACAGTTCTACAGCTACGCCCTGTTAATGGGATCCCTACCTTAGGTCTCAGTTCTGGAATGCAGATACACTAGTAGTTATCCGGAAATCTCACGTACTTAGCAGTTGCATCAGAAAACCATTAGGTATGAATCTGCAATGTGCAGAGGAATACTTTTAAGAGATCATGCAAGGGGAAACATGCCACTGATTGAAGCAGTTAAGTTGGGGAACAGATATCCACAAAACCATCGTGACAGAAGAGTAAACCAAGGCTGCATATTCTAAACTGCAAGAGGAATCAAGAAGTAAATTTGGCAGCATACTATTTCAAGCTATCAACTCATTTTGTATGTTGACAGTAAACTTCTGAAAGATGCTTATTCATCCAGTAGCTGACAGATGGCATTAGCAGAGCTTGCATATCTTCGGATTTAGAAGCAAGTCAGAATCAAACTTCAGAGCAGATTAAACACTAAAAACTCTTGCTGCTGGGGTGCATACAATAGATTTGTTACTAATAATATATATGGATACCAGATAAATTTGACCTGTAGCTTTTTTGTATTTCCTATTGCATATTAGATGGCAGCATAACTTAGAGATAACAGTTATACAGGAAAACTGAATTCACACTTACTGCAGAACAGCCATGGTGGGACAATCATACACATAGAGCACCAAAATACACAATTACTGCATGACCCACTGAGAAACAGAACGCAGAATTAACGGGCACATATGAAGATTTCTGCTTTCAAACACAAACCTTAACAAAAGTAAAGTAAAATGGGAGTCAGTATCTGGGAAATGGCAGCATGTAGACCCCATCAACAGAGATAAGACAAACTTGAAGGAGCTCATATTGAAAATCAAAATCAAGGAAGAGTGGTGAAACTTGGTTTTTATCTGGTAAGGATCTCAAGGGAAAACAATCCCAGTAGCTTTTGTGTGCGTTTTGTGTGCTTTTTGTGTGCATGTTTACATGCTAACGCAACAGAAGGTTAAAGGACTGGTATAATACAAACAACAACATTATGGATTAGTCACTATTAAGACGATACAAGGTGAGGGAATTTAGTGATTATATGTCAGATTAGAAGAAAAATGGCTACTATCTTGTAAAGGTTTTTTTAACTTTCTCCGATTCACCCCTTTTAGATGTAGCGCAAGTCACTGTACACCTATATCTGAAAGCTTTGGGCTCATCAGTGAAATTCTCACTGCAGACTGCACAAAACCACCTGTACCCTTGATAGCATTTAGGCTGTTAGTTCAAATAAAATATCTACCCAAGCGTATTAGATGTAATAAATAGTTGCATGTTGTAATAAGTTTATATGAGATTTGCTGTTGCACACATCATACAGTCTTTGATGCCTGCATGTTGTCATCAATACAGAAACACAAAAAAACCACCAAAAACCAGTAAGGTTTACAGAATTTTTGGTGGGATGGACTGCACAGTTGCTAAAGTATGATCTGTCCCTTTCAGGAGAAACTGAAGTAAAGAGAGCTTTAAAAAGGGATAAAAGTTTCATCAGCTTCAGAGGTCCCAGTGTGCTCTGATTATATATATAGCTGATGATAAAAAGAGTTTTTTATTAATTGGCTGTTTTTAGTCATGTATTAAAGTCACAGTAGCCATGCTGCCACTAATTGCAGCAAATAAGGTAAATGGCAAGTTTGATTTTCAGTAAATCCTACTTTTCTACGAAGGAGGATACATATTTGAAACATTTCTGACCTATTCAGTTTGGTCAATGCCTTTGGGTTCACATCATATATTGCTTGTTCTTCAAGCAGTATATTTTTCTACATGTTGATGTTCTGTTATGGATGATTATTAATAACAAATCACTAATCTCTGGAGCTCAACAATTATTTCAACCAAGAACATCCACTTTGCCCTTCAAAAGCCACACTTTCTCTCAATAATAAACATCCAAAATAACAGCATAATTCAATGAAATGCAAAGGAATTATTTATGTAATGGAGACATCTTGTTCTCATAAATTATTGAACAAGAAATAGCTGACAACCTGTTGAATTTTCCCAGGGCAGTGCTGACTTTCTCTTTATCAACTTGATATATGATTTATGAAAGCAGAAGCATCAGGGTAAACATGATAAGAGAACCTGACTTGCATACTAATAAAGAAACTTCAGTGAAACCAATACTTAGAAGTTATAAATTAGGTCAAACTATTCTCAGTTTTGTCGTTGATGTTAATTTTTTCCAGTGTTTCAGACATAAAATTCCAGGTAATTTTTTCCCCAAGTTGGTACTAAAAAACCCCCACCAACTACAAAAAAGAACTGCTGAAAGCCAGCCTTTTTCTGTGTCTTTTTGGTGGTTCAGAATGCCAAAATTATGTTGGTCTCCATGCAAATGTTTCCCTTTCATTCCTATTTCTCCTCAATTTCATCTCTAGAAATGCTGTCTGTAAGCTATCACAATACCTTTTTTGAGCCCAAAACAATGATCTGATAAAAAATTCCGATAAAAAATTCCAGGCTAAACAAAACCAAATGTAGCTCTCAAAATACATGAGGATTGGGACATCAGCATTTGAAAGAGTTCAAATAAAATTTAAAACACTACAGTATTAGAAGAATAGCAAGACCTTTAAAAATTAATGTATTTAATATTTATAAACTGTCTTGGCTCATAAACCCTTTGGTTTTCAGCACACTGTATTTCAGTGCATATTTTACCAATATCTTCCCATGTGCTTGCTTATCTGGCTTGGGAGGAAAGTCTCTGCACTAATGCACAACATAAAATATTTTTGTTCAGGAATTTATACCACAGTAACCAACAATCTTCATGATTTAAAAGCAAGTTCTAAAGAAAAAAAAACCCAAAACCCTCTTAATTTTAGAAGAAACTTCAGATTTTATGAGTAGAACTTTGTGATCTCAGCCCAGTTATTTTCTACTGACAAAAACAATTTGGAGGTAAGAGAGTGATATTGACTGGTCTTTTCAACAGTTATTTTTTCTTGATGGACATCGATTTGGTACTCTATGTTTCTATATGTTACTGTAAGAGGAAACGTATTTTTTTAAAAAGAAGTAATATACAAGGTCAAATACCATTTGTGCTTTCAGGGTTTCATAGGTAAGAAAATAAGAGAATAAGTAGTTCATCCTCTTGTTCAACTTATAGTTGAAGTTCAGTGGCAATGTTTTGGCTGAAGCTTAAACCCAGGAGAATGATGGTGAAGTGGAGGAATAAAAGACTGATGAAGCTGGTGGATTTCCTAGGGGCTTTTATTTGAGCAAATCGCTATGATTAATAATAAAAGCTCACATCCCACCTTCTGCTGTGAACAACCACTTTCTATTAGATGACTGAAGAAAAGCAGAATATTTTTTTCCTATCCAGGAATTTTCAAGAGGAAGCATTTGTTTCTTACAGCTGTGAACTTTGCTACTCGCTGTGATACACTCATCTCAGTAGATTTCAAATCCCACATGGGACTCAGGAGAACACAGTTTGTTGTCCTGTGACTCTCGAGCAGAGCACCTGGGAGAACAGAAGGGGTATTGATGCAGAATGGTACTGAAAAGCTCAATTTTGCATGTCAAGAAAGGCAATAATGCCTTGTATAAAAGGGGCTTTTCTTACTGGTACTGTAGCATTTAATAATGGTGTTTGAACTGCACTACTGTAATGTACAAAACCAAAGTTCTGTGAGGAAGTTACTCTCAGTAAAAGTTTTTTGACTCTTTAATTTGCTCTGTCACAGACATGAGAGCCTTTTAAGAGCCACAAATGGTCTGAGGCTCTTTAAGGGGAAAAACAGAAGACATATTTCTAGTTGTTGGTAAAATGTCTTCCATTGAAATTTTTTTTTTTTTTTTTTTTTTGTTACCTGTAGTAAATTGGTGAGGTTTTAATATATGTGGATGGTCTGTCTGCAAGAAATAAAGTGAATGGCCACAGCATGAATCACTATCATTTTCATGAACAAACTTTTGGGATACCTTTTCTGTATAGGGTAACACAAATGAATAAAATAATTGTACGTGTTACTTGCAACCTCATGTTGGATTTCCCGGTCGGGGAAACTCCCCGGGTAGGCGGAGCCCGTTAGCCCTGTAAGGCGATCCACCTACGTCCTGAGGACCTCGCTGCCACTGTCCAAGCTCGCTTGGCCCCGGCAGATGAACCTTAGGATTAAAGGGTGGGCTCAGTTCTGCGCGCACTGTGTCCCATCTAAAATAAATCCAATGCGCAGGCTGGAAGGCGTACAAACACCTTCCTCAGATCTTCGTTCGCGAAGTCTGGCCATTACATGTTGGATTTACCACTGAATAATTTTGCAAAATGGTAACAGAATAAATACTGTGACATTTCAAACTGAGTCACTAATTGCCCATGTTATGCTTACAGTTTCCCTGCAGTGTGCATGAAACTATATAGCTTGGATAAAAGGACTCAAAGACACTAAGGTTTATTTCATGACTATGTTATAGCTCTATCACTTTCTAATAAGCAAATGAAAGAAATAAATATTTAAGGCTTTGAATATAGATATTTTTAGAGACCAAGACAAACAATTAACTGAATGAATCAAAGCCCTACACACACTGCAGCAACAGTGGGGTAAACAGAAAAGAAATTCTTCTGCATCAACAAAGACTTCCTGACTTTCCTGTGCCCCAGCTCTTCCCTGCATTATTGTTGGTGTGGCAGCCTGTAACACTGCCAGGTATCTAGAACCTTTCACAAACCTTAGGAATGGGTGGAACTTGATATTGACCTCTTTACCAAGTGAGAAGGACAACATTGCTGAGGAAGGACTTCCATTTAATGGTAGCTTGTCATCTGGAGCAAAGAGAACAAAGGGAGGGACTTTGAAGCCTTACAGGTAGCAAACACAGAAGCCATGATAAAACAAAATGTATGAGAAATTTGTTAAAGAAAGAGGTGAAATAGCTGCCAGTATCTACTAATATGTACGAAACCTCCCCCAAAAAAACAACACAAAAAAGTTGAAACAGAGAAAGGAAGAGGACCTGATGGTATGCTAAGTGCTCTCAGCTCCTTTGGAGGGTTGGGATCATGAGTGTATTTTTTCTGTCCTACCTATTTGTGGTAACTAAACCATGAAGAGGCACGAGATAATTGGAACTACTTAGAGTGCTAAATTGAGCAAAAGCTGGGACAGATCTCAAACATGAAATGAAACAAATCGGTTTCTGTGGCTCATACTGATTGCTAAACAGGAGCAAAATGGAACCCTGAGGGGAAAAATGGAGCAGGTTGATAACTTACTATTTCAGTCCCAAGCTCATAGACAGTAAACAGCATCCTGACATCCAGGTCATGGCAGAGGCCAAAAATGCCACAAGAAATCAAGCTTCCTATAGCAAGGCATGTTAAATCAGATCCCACAAACCAGCAATGAGCTGTGTGGAATGTGGTTTGCAAAACAAGTCAAAGCAATGTCAACATTTGAAAAACAGGCTGTGCTGCCTCACCTTGGAAGTTCCTAGTGCCATACAGAGAGCCTTGTAAAGAAGGAACCTCTGTTAGGGAAGTCCCAAGTAAAAGCAACTGTAAAAAGGTTTGGCATCTTCTAGGGAAGCGGTATGGTCCTGGTAGAATCCAGGACAGTCGAGAAGCCCTGGTCTCTTGGATTTACACACCCTGAATGTTGAGCTGGAAAATAAATGAGCATCTGAGTGGACCAGTTGGTATGGAGATCGAAGTAATAAGCAGAATAAATACATGGAGTCTTTGGACAATTTCATAAAGAAGACATTCAGCCCTATGATTTTCTGGAGGTTCATGCTGTTCTCCAAAACGAGGATCCTACTTGACCTAGATCAAAGGATTTTTATTTTCGCGGAGAAAAATGGACATCCTGAAGGACATAGCTAAGCTACTGTAGTTTTCCTAAAGAAAATGCTTTCTTTCAGTGGTGACTGCCTTGTTTTCTTGAATCTTTATCACCCAATAATGTAATAAAATAATAGTAAGTATAGCATCCAGCCATGAACAGGGCTTTTCCATGCTACAGTGATGAATGGAAATACCCACAACACTGCACAACATTTACTACTGCTGAGCTAAGCCCAGTAGCAAGAATGAGTGATTGATTGATTGATTGATTAAAAGGATAGATTAATTGAGATATTAAAATGAATGTTTTATTTGGTGATTTATGTTATGGACCTAATGTAAAAACACTCATCAGTTCCTTATTTCTTGATTTTCTATAAGTCTGGTCTTTGATCATATAATTCTCTCATATGAATGAAATGAGAACCTAAAAAGTGCCCTAATATTAATATTTTTTGTCCACCCTATGTTTAAGTTTGTGTAGAAAATTCTTACTTTGCAGTGACTTCTAAAGACAGTTCTTCATGAGGTTCAATAAGTATATAAAAGATAAACCATTTGCAGAACAGTTTTACTATATTAGCAATAAATGGTTAGTTGCACTTTTCTAGTCCTTAGTAGTTGCTTTGTTTAATTTACTTGTAAGTCAAAGCTGGTATAAGATATAGCAAGATAGTGCAATGAAATTATGGCATGTTGGTTTTTAATTAATAATCTTATAAAATATGAATTAGCATGGTTAACAAATCACTTGAAATCTAATTAACTTGCCTTAGCTATCTTGTTAGGTGCCTCTAATACTAAAATATTTTTACAAGGTTAACATATTAATAAGACTGTGATTATGCATTTGTGCTCATTTAATTATATTGCAAAACTTATTTTGTCCTTAAATGAGCATTAAGCATCAATTTGAAGAGCTGTCCTTTAGCAAATCATTTGATTGCTGACATATAAAATCTGATTTAATTACAAATTCATTATTAAGTACTTTTAGAGTTAATGTTAGTTTCATATTTTACTGTAATGACACATAAAGACTTAAATACCTGTTAGATGTTTTTAAAGAAGAAGGCAAATGGTTGGGGAAGAAAGGACATTTAGTTGGTTTTCTTATCTTGGAGGGAAAACTAGGAAATTTACTCTTCTAGCTCCACACTTTGTGACAATCAGGTCTGCAGATACAAATGGAGTGAATCTCTCACTATTAAGGAGAGGCTTGTACTCCAAGCATGAGCAGTAATAATGTGTCTTGTTCATGGAAATCTTTTCCCATAGCCTTTATACAAACCAATAAGCATAATTGTACTGTCAGACAGCTGGAATGTTTTTTAAGACATGAAACATGTTCCTATGTGAATACCTGGGGTCTTCATATGAGATATATGATTCTGAAATAGTCAAGTATCATATGTGTGACCTTCCTAAAGTAATCATCCTAAGGAGCTAAGTTAAATGAGCAAGAGTTTTGTAATGAGGTGAAGAGTTGTGTAATAAGGTGATTGTTACTTCTTCGTTCTCCCACTGTGAGACTGATTGCAAGGGGTACTCTGCTGTTTCACTAAAATTTAACAGGGTTTGTGTAGCTCCAACACTAGAAATGGTAGGCTTCATGAATCAAAATTTTCCTTGGAATTCCAACAGTAGAATGACTCATACACTAGAGAGAGGTACCTCACAGTATTGGTACTTCTCATATTTTTGTAATTAGTTGTTTCAGGGACATACAGAACATTACTATTAATAAAAGTATGGTCTATATAGTCATTAACTATATTCAATCAACAAGAAGAAGAATCTAGAAGCACTTATCTTTATGTGTTAATGAAGCTGAATAAGAGGATCCTTTATTATTTTTGTAATAAATGAGCCTTGTCCTCTGACTTACATACTCTCTTTGATTTCGGTGCAGCTGTGCCAATTTATATCACAGATCATTCGCTACTAATTTTCAGATCTCTATTTCCTATGATGATTTTGCCCCCAGTCACACCTCTAAAATTTACCTTTACAAATGTGTTCCCAGCAAATGTTAATATATGACTATGTACATGAACAAAAAATAAATGAATGAGTTAAAGAATGTATGGGAAAATTGTTCCATACTTTTATTTTTGGCATACTTACTTTTAGGTTTTCAGTAAGTAAACATCTTGAGCTTTTTCTATTTTAATGAAGAATGATATTATGTGAGTGATCCCAAAGTATGTATTTAATAAAAATAATCATCTGAAGTGGAATGAATTTTCCATTAGAAAGGATATGTTTTCTGAAATTCCTCATGATGGTTATTTCTGTTTTCAATGTAAATCCAAAGTATTTCTGTATCTTACAGGAAAAACTTATAAATACCTAAAGAATAACATTATTCTCAAATTGTTTTTTAAGGGCCAACAAAATTAAAGTGCAGAGAAAATTATTGCAGTTATGTGTGCTTTTATATAAGTAACTGTGAGTTGTGAGGAATAAGATAAGAGTAAGCTCATAAACTATAAATCTGCAGTATTACTGCATAGAAATATTGCTATACATAATTCTTACAGTTTATCTGGAAAACCTGATTAAGATATACTGCAAAATGAAATGGCTGATGCCTAAAAATTTATAGGATTATATGGAGACACATGACCTAAATTCCACTGTAGAACTGATTTCCACACAGAAATAAATGGGTGTTGATTGACTCTGTCATTGCCACAGTTCCATGAAGACAACTCTCATGACTCTACGTTGCAGTTAATATTCATGCTTGCAGTCATGCCTGACATACAAGTATAGGTACTAATTTCAAAAGAAGAAAGGTTTGACCTTTTAATAAGTAGGTTTAGCTATAAACCAACTAAATTTTAATATAAGCCATGGATGAAAATTTGTATGACAGCCGTAACTGACGACTGGATCCTCCCTGTCTTCCAAACATCATGGTGTGTCAGTTCAATACAGTAGTGACATACTGATCATGTTGATGACTCTAGGGATATTATTTAAGTAGAAGCAGATGGATCTTTTTCTCCTACACAAAGACTGTCAAGTCTAAGGATTTCTCATTCTGCTTTTCAGAATCGGGGAACTGAAAAGAGGCATTCCTCAGTACACAGAACACACTCATGAGTCATCCACAACTGGCATGAGTATCTGTGTTTTCCTTCCACAGTGGTAAATAAAAGGCATAAAGAAGATGATTCAGTAGATGAAAAGTGGAGAAAGGATCATCCCAAAATATAGAAAATCTTAGTCCAAGACAATCTTGATTTGGTCCCAAAAGTGGAGTTAACTACACATGATCAACTTTATTTACAGAGAATTCTCTACCTCAGCATGTTTTTCATCTGAAAAGGAAGGCCACACATATCAAGCAGAGAAAAGCATGGAGTAGAGGCAGTTCAAAGTATGGGAGAACATATGGAGGCTGCAGTAGGGAATCAAGTCAGGATACTGACTGTACCCTGTGTACTTGATGAGCCAAAAGATGGCTTAGATATTTGCTCAGATCAGCAAAATACAATTTCCTCTGCCTTCATTTCATTTACCCATATGTTGACAGTTGATCTTTGACTTTTTACCATAGGTGAGCACAGTTAACCTGTTGCAGTCTTAATGTGTGTCCTGAACCAGATTTGTGTGTTTTGTTGCAATTCCTGTAAGATATAACAATTAAACAAATTAATCTTGTAGATGCACAGGTATGTTTCAAGTCCAAAAGTGATCTATGATTCCATTAAAGTATAAACAACCTGTAAACATATCTTTCAAATGTGCTCATATCTGTTACTATTTAGAACTAGATATTCTTCTGGCAAAAGAATTTTAAACACGCATTTAGTTTTTGTTAGGTAGGCCTAAGAAATTTGGTTCTCATTATAGGGAGAGAATCCTAGAGAACAAAGCATGGCTATACCCACTTTGAACATAACTTTTATAGTGATGGTATAAAGGATATTTTATTGTCCCTTCCTTAATTAAGAGGGCTAACATATGTAAGTGATATGAAATTTAACTTTCTCACCTGTCTTTAGTCATCCTTTTATGTTTGCCTCCTAGTACATATTATGTTTCTCATTCTTTAGTTTCTTGCTATTTTTTCAAGTCCACAAACTAAAATAGACATCTTTATTTTATTATTTTTCTGGAGACTATCATGTGATGAGAGGATTTCAGACTGCAGCAAGTACTTACATTTATGCTGAACTGATTTTCAGAATTTTTTTTTTCAAAAAGGAAAGAAAGAAAATAATAATAAGAAAAAATGGCCTCCTTACCAGTCAAAATACCATCTGCTTTAAGTTGCTTTGTAAGTAGTCTTCAGATCTTCCCCTTTTGATCCAAACTGTGCTGGTTTTGGAACATGCTCTTAAAAATGAAATTAATTTAAAAAAAGTTTTCTCTGGTCTACTTAACTCTAAAAATAAAAGAAGCAAGTTATTAATTAGCAAGTACATTGTCCTCCACTTGTTCAAGAATTATTCTTTAAAAGGTCATTACCTAAGGATACCTGAAGAAAAATACGAAGATCAGTGTTTAAAGACCCATCTTTCTATCTACTCTTTTATATGGGTCTGAATCATGGGTCATTTACTGCCATCACCTGCGAATGTTAAAACGCTTCCATCAACGCTGCCTCCGTACAATCCTAAATATCCACTGGACGGACTATGTGACCAATACGTCTGTTCTTGAACAGGCTGCAGTCACAAGTATCGAGGCCATGCTGCTGAGAACACAGCTGCGTTGGGCAGGGCACGTCTCCAGGATGAAGGACCACTGCCTCCCTAAGATCGTGCTCTATGGTGAACTCGCCACTGGCTGCTGCAAGAGAGGAGCCCCGAAAAGGAGATACAAGAACTCCCTGAAGCAATATCTAAACCTTGGCCATATTGACCATCATCACTGGTCTGCTCTGGCCTCCAGTCGGGAGACCTGGAGACAAACCATCTATAACGCTGCTGCCTCCTTTGAGAACACACGCAGGATGACTCTCAAGGAGAAAAGACAATGCAGAAAGAATCGCATCCAGTCGGTACCACCTGGGGAGTCTTTCTGTTGTGCCTTTTGCAACTGGACTTGTCTGTCACGCATTGGCCTTTTCAGCCATCAGTGAGCCTGCAGCAAGCGCGGGTAGAGCCCTTCGAAATCTTCGTTCGCGAAGCCAAGCCATGATGATGATGATGACCTAAGGATAGAAGTACACATCCTATTTGGTTTGAGAGAAATGGTAAAATCCTTATTTTAGAGATACTATGGGGTCATATATATAAATTCAGTGTAAGCTAGAATCTATCCTTCCTGTGCTGAAGGGTAACATTTGTACAAGTGCATTTAATTTCATTAAGGCTGATGCCTGGCTGATGCAGGCATATGCCAAAGTATACAATGATTCATAAGACTATTCATAAGCCTACCTATCTCTCCAGAACTTGTCTTCAAGTCCTAGTTTTTGCACATTCTCAAAATATCTATCCTTAGCAATTATAACTGTCAAAGTTAACGAGTCGAAAATGCCATGAAAGCTATGCGTAAAAATTAGTCCTTTTAGGTAAGCCATAATCTTTATAATTATTTATTAAGTAATTGCTGTGCAGAGTTGTTGATCTGAAAAGAAATTCAATTCTAAAAGAAAAAATGTTTTAAGGAAGGCTGGTCCTTAAAAAGGCATGTCAATTGCATAAACACAATACATGGCAGCAGAGGGAAAACTTGAGAAACACAATAGATGTTCATCTTGTTTCAGCTGTAAATTCTTCAATGACCTCCTCATAAGATGGGAACAAACAGTAGAAATTAGGTCACATCATTGCTAGGATTGTAAAGCAATATTTCAAGCTGGTAGACACAAAACCAAAAGGGCAAATTCAAAACCAGAGACATTTAGCAAGCCATATCAGGAATAACAAGGACTGCTTTAGAAGTTTATTACTAGTGTAAAGTGAGAAGTCTGAAGAAAGTGCTGGTCTGCTCCTTCCATGAAACAAGGGAGCTAATTGCAGGTGATACTTAACAGAATAAAATGCCACAGTCTTTTTTGAGACAATCTTCCCTAAAAAGGTCAGTTTATGACTAGAGGATAAGTGCAGTTCATAGACAGGAAAATGAGCAAGATGTTCAATAAGAACAGAGAAGATAAATTTAGACATTATTGGGATAGTTAGGGATTCACCAGATCTCTGAGCTCAACCCTTTTGCACTGGGAAAAGGGCTTGATACTGCTCCTGGCTGCCCCTCAGCCTGCCCTGCTTCCCATTGTAGAACAACTAGAATATGAGAATTCCTGGAGGAAGAATGAATCTAAAACAAATTAACAAACAAACCCTAATCAAACAAACAAAAAAACCCCTAAACCCAGTTTCAAACAAAAAAAGGTAATATTTTCCTTTAACTTGGGAAGCGGAATAGCATGGGAAAAAACATGAAGCAAAGAGATTACTCTCTGTAAAGTTGAAAAATAACACATAGATAAATACAATATAGGATACATTTGTCATGAGTAATCATATCAAATAATATAATTTTCTTCTCTATCAGAACTTGCTGATGGGAAAAGAGTAGGAAAATTCTTGGGGTTTGTTGCCATCAGTAAGGCTTTGATACCACTTTTGATGAGCTAGGAAAACAGCTTTTAAAAAACCTATGAAATTTGTGCAATGCAGGTTAGACAATCATATGCAAGAAACAGTTATTTACCAATTCTCTATGAAAATAAAAGAAAGTTATCAAGTGGGGCTCTGCAGAATCAATCTGCATCTCCTTCTATCCCATACTTTGACTAATGAAGTGTGTGTTGGAGTAGAAAATTGTATCATTAAATTTTTAAATTTCAAAACAACATCAGACCTGGACTGTAAGTCTATTGGAGGATAAGATCAGAATGCAAAAGGACAGTTCTCAATATATTGAAAAAATAAGCTGAAAATAATAATGAACTGTGCAATGAAAATCAGTATCACAATAAAAGATATGGGAACAATCAGTTAGGAATCATTTACGAAAATTATCTGGATTTAAAGGAGGGCACAAGATGAATAAAAGTATTGTTATTATAAAAAAGAAGTTTATCTACAAGAAACCTGAACAAATTTTAGATTTTAATTTCACTTTGGGAAGGTCTCAGTTAGAGGGTCATGCAATTTGGGACAATTAACTCCCAAAGAATATGTTCACTCTTTAAGACAAGCCCGTGAGAGACCAATAAGAATGTTATGATATATATAGAAAAAAAAAAAAGATACCTAGAGAAAGCACTCTGGTATGACAAGAATGAAGAATAGAAATGATGATACGCTTTTCAAGTGTTTAAAGGGCTACTACAAAGAAGAAGGCAACATCTGTTTTCATCAACCCTTGTGAACAGAAGAAGAAATAATGAATTTAAGGTATAACATAAAACACAAAAACAGGCAGTAGAAAACATATCTGCAACAAGTGTAGTGAGGAACTGGAATGGGTTGATAGAGGTCTTGAGGAGTTTCATTGTCGAACCTTACTGGTTAGACATCTACCAGTAAGGAATGACCCAGGTACTTACTATCCTGCCAGAAGATGGACTGGTGGTTGTCTTGAGCTTGATTTGCATTTCTCTGTGATTTCACCATAGTCAAATGATTTCATATTGACTTCTGCTGGTACAAGGTATGAGGAAAACTGAAGCTTCTAAAGATTTTTGTCTGGACTCAAAGCAGTGCTAAATATAAACCAAAGACTGGTTCCTAGATGTTCTCCTATAAATGTCCATCTTAATTAAAGTTTGTGTCAGTGAGAACAATGAAATTACATAGGACTTCTAACATCGGGTGACCAAATCTCCTTCCACCCTTCAAACAGTAGATCCTGTCTAAGCCCATATGTGTGTATATACATATATTATATTCATATACACACATAGACAAACACATGTGCATGTGTATACACAGCCTATATCTACAATAATATGGTCTGTGTGTATAGTTATGTCATATATATATTGCATATATACCAAGGCAGAGAAACATATATGTCCAAAACACAATTCAGAGCAATTAAAATATCTCCAGCGATTATAAAGGGTAAATAAAGAACACCACTTTTAACTTCGGGAACTGTAAATTTTTCAGTAAAATTATCTGCAAGTAGAGAAAACATGAACACACATATTAGGAAATGGACAGTTTATAATAAAAAATCTCATACGAATATTTTCATTAATAGTAGAATATACCTATCCAGCATTCATTAATGTTTTTCAGACAGATGTGGTAGTTCTTTCCTCTATAGTAAGCAAATTCAGTGGGAAATCACAGGTCCCTATACCACATGTGAATTAGTCACCGGAAAATTCAAAGATAAATTGGCTCTGAAGTCTATCACAATTGCTAATGTCAATAGTTCTTCTGCTTCTTCAGATGAATCCTATTTTTCCATTAAAATTATTTTTTATCACTTAGCACACACTTTAGTAGATTAGTTGCTGTTATAGTAAGTATGATGCCTTTTTTTCATGTTCAATACACAGAACCAATCATATTTAGTGAGACTAGTGCATCTGTCTTTGCAATACATGACTGTCAATCTCAAATTTCCAATGACGTAAAATTTTCTGAGCTTCCTTTTCTTGTCGTACACATTCATGATAGATGACTCACTGACCTGCAAGTCATTGAGGAATTCAGACTTAATGTGTACACAGACAACTTAACTCCACTATTTTGTTATAAGACTGCATTGTCAAAAAAAATCATAGTTCCTGCCAATCAGATGTATTAGACTAGGCCACTGATATGTTATTTAAGCATTTTAAATCAACAAGGAAATAATGATTAGCCTGGGGAACAAGAAGGAATGTACATTCCTTATGTGTAGCTTAGGAGAATTCTCCATTGTGTCTGTGTGGTTTATGTGTAAACACACCCAAAATCAAATCAGAAGTTCTAATTCATAATTTCTGCCAAAAGAAGTAATGACTGCTACAACATTTATTTTCCACATTACTGAATGTTTTCTCAGACACAAAGATCAGAAGAAGAAATCTTTAAAAATGTTTGAAAGTTTCATTTCAAGTTGCTAATTATGCACGTCATTGTGTTTCCTAGGAAATGTAATTCAGTGCTACAAATTCAGCCATACTCTCAAACCACCATAAACAAACTCTTAAGCCAGAGGGAAAACCACATTGTTGCAAGGAAATGTAGTCCAGGAAAAACTTGCTGTACAAGGAAAGAGGGTTTGATGCAACACAGCAGTTTATGTAGATAAACATTAAATTCAGACTAAATCAAAATTAAATGTGTTTTGACAAATAAAAATTTAAAGTATTAAAATTTCATCATAACCTACATTTCTTTAGAAAATTTCCATTCATAAATTTATTAGCAAGATTTTGGTGGAAAATTTTAATTTCACATTAATTGAACCATATTTTGGAAAAAAAATTATTCCAAGAAGTTGTTCAGCGATTTTGAAGGGAAAAAGAAGAAAATTACTCCTGTATTTTTTTCTAAGTGCACTGTTGAAGGATCTCCTCTGGTTCAGTTGGAAACCACCCTATTATGCCAGCTACACCGTAGCTGGTTGCCTGCTTTGCATTTATAAGCATTTTCATGCACAGATAGATGATCAGCAGGGGAAGTAAAGCTGACCCAAGAATTTTACAAATAAAAAGACAATCTGAGGCATGCTGACATTCTTCAGTTTTAGTGATTTGTGCTGTGATATGGAAAGCAATTACCTCTGTTACCTAGGCCACTGTTTTGAGTGGGTATTCCTTAGCAACATTTACATTTGTTTCTAGACAGAAATAAAGTTTCAAATGACAATCTTTCAAGTGATCTTTTGCAGGTGAAATGAACTCATACGTTTTCAGAATCATTAACATAAAAAATTATACAGAAATCCTCCTCCTTTGAGGGAAATTAGGTCTGAGTGGAAAATGCATTAAAAAAATATTTTTTTTTTCAAGATTGAAAAGAACCCTGCTGCTTCATTCCCATGCATTTTCATGTTCTGGGGAAGAGACTATCTTCACTGAGCAAGCAAGAAACCTACATCTTGACCATTTCTTAGAAAGTAAATTGTTATTTCCCTTCACAGACTACAGCGGGGAGAGGAGAGAAAATATTTTTTTTTTCTTTCTTTTTCACAGTGAGTCATCAGACAAACTCAATTTTGAAAATATAAACTGTAAAAAAAAAAAAATCAGAAGGGGAAATACAGAGTAGTGTTTCAGGCAGCCTTAAAAAGGAGAAGTAACGTTTGTACGTAAGAGTGTTTGTGTGTCTGTGCATGTGTGTGCACTAACACTTGTTTCTGCATCTGTTCATTAAATGGAAAAGGGGAGCTTTGAAATGTTAAGGATAACAAACTGTCTGAAAAGGTATGTCTGCTATTTGCACATGAAGACTTCTGCAACCCCTTGTGGAAAACCAATTGAAACTCAGAAGTGTGGAGTACGTTTTGGCCCAAAGCAATTCTAAGCTGATACATTTACTGCACAGAATGGCTATTAATTTCCACCCCTGAAGCTGAATCCTCTTGTATTAAAACCAAACAACTGTGATAAGATTATATAGTAATGTTATTACATCATAATTGAGATCAAAAAGTGGAAAATAAATTTACCAGTAGAACTGAGAGTGTTAAAAGCAGAAATTAATTATCTAAGATGGAATTTGACTAGGACATGAAGTTCTAAATAGCACTAATTCTTTAACTATGCTAAATAGTTAAAATGTACTTCTCATTTAAGGACTTCTATTTCTAGAAAAGCCAAGGTCCCAAAAGCTTGATAGAATTTTTTTTTTTTGTTTTACGAGACAGACAAGCACCATATTCTGAATCAGTTAAGTAATCCTGAAAGTAAATCCTGAAAGATAGATCTGTCACCAGGCTGAATCTGCCTCAGGGAAACTTGTCTTTGAACCTAGTGGAAAAGTTTCATTTCACAGCAGGACCTACTCTTCTCTCTTATTTTATTTTTGGTTCCTTTATTTTGTTGCTGAGTATGGAGTCATTCAGTTGTTTCATGTAAGCAAGGAAGTTCTGGGTCAAAGATTGCACCCTTAACTTTAATTATGAAGGGAAATTGCTCCACCTTTTTGAGAGTGGACCTTTTCAACTTTTAAAAAATTCAGAACAGTATGAGATGGAGAATATTAAATTAATCCTCTTGTTAAGGAAACTTCCTTGTCTAACCATCCAGAAGCCACATTCATATTCACACTCGGGCCACCTGAGCTGAGACCAAAGCCTCTTTCCATCTACACGCACCACGCTCACACAGTCAGACCAGGTTTCCTTACTGGCTCGACCCCAGGTTTCCCATAATCAAAACATCCTGTCTCAGATGTCCAGATCCATAAAATAATTTAATCATGGTGCAATAACTACATAAAAAAATTACAGCTCCAGCTGGGTACCTCCAAGTAGGGACCCAGGACAAAGAAAACTCTGGGCTTTTATTCCCTTACAGCTGTGGGGTCCTGCTGTGTCTCTGAGTGCCTTGTCCCCTGGCTGGGCCACAGGTCCTGTGCCCTTTGTTATACAAAAGGGTCGGCAGTCCACGACCTTCTTCCTGGGGCTTGGGGTCCTGCCCAGCAGCTCACACTGCAACCATGCCCTGAGCACTGAGTGTATTCCTCAATATTCTGTACTGTGAGACCCGCTTTTACAAAAGGGTTATATTGTGCTGTTTTACAAGCCATTATCCTGCATAGACAGGATTAGAATATTAGCAATAAAATATTGATATAGGTCAAGAGTGACCACATTATCACTAAAATTTTTTCAAGATTTAGTAAGGCAAATGTCTTCACATCCTCTGATAACTGTCAGGCAAATTGAAGGAACTAGGTTAGAATGGTGTGAGACATGGTGGGCATGAGATCTAGCAAAAATACATCAATAAATACTGGCATGTTTTCATCCACAAGACATTTGTGGCTTCAGCATGGTTTGGTTTTAAGCTCTTCTCTAAACACTGGAGACTGACATTTTCTCACCTTTTACAGAATCACAGAACCACAGCACAATAAAGGTTGGCAGGGACCACTGGATTTTGTCTAATCCAAGACCTCCTCCTTGAAGAGTAAGTCTTCCTTGCTCCAAAATTTCCCCTAGTGGCAAAGGCCTGGGATTCCTGAGGGTCAGTCTTAGTGGCAAAGATTCAGGCAAAGAGGACATTAAGTACCTCAACCTTTCCCCTGTACTATGTCACTGGGGCCCCAAACCCATTCAGTAGCAGGTACACTTTCCCTCTTGTCTTCCTTCTGCTGCTGACATAAAAGTGCTTCTAGTTGCCCTTCATATTCCTTACCACACTCAGCTCCATCTGGACTTTGGGTCTGCTGAACTCATCACTGAGAACACGAAAGTCATTTTACTTTTCAGCTGATTGTGACATCAGCTAAATTGTATCATCCAGGTTTCAGATCCAGCTGCGTACAGACAACATTGAATTTGTTACACAAACACTGTCTTGAACGTATGCTCTTAAGGAAAAAGAAGTAAAAAGAGAACTCATGGAAAACACCAGAAACCCAAATTTACTGCTCAGGCTGTTGTTACTAGAGGAACAGGAGAGCTACACACCAGCTATCCTAACCCTAACCCTGGCCCCCTACGGTAATGATGGTCTATTCAGTTCCTCCATCAGTGGTAGCATTGAAGCAGTAGCCAGTGAGACTACAAAAGGTTTTGACATAGTCAAACAAAGTTATTTTTCTGTTTCTGAGAGTCTACTGCTATGGATAACTCTAACTTTCAGGAGTCAATGCCAGCTAAAAACAGGGACAAAGCAGCTAACCATGGAGACAAAATAGGTGTGTGCAAGGAGGATTTAAATGCTTATAACACAGAAACTAGAAATTTGGGTATCATCAGCGTCTTTTGATACCTACAAACAATCTGAGTATGCTTCTGTACTCTGCTGCAGTGGGGAATCTCACACGGAGAAAACGACTGTAAAATGGAGAAGGCAAAAACTTGGGATTCACATTGCCTTTCAAGAGAGTGAATCTTTTGCCCACAGGGATGGGGAGAATCTCCTTCCAGCAGAGGGGAACACTGCTGTTCTTGCAAATAGCATGAGCTCATTGCCCCAGCCTTTCTTGTAAAGGCAGATAGAGAGGTACGCATTTACTCACGTTCTGATCTATTTCAAGCACGTATTAATATATTACTTATATATAACTGTGGAACAAGTTGTCATGAGACTTCTAGCCCGAATTTATTTTGAAGGTTTTCACATTACAAACTAAACCCAAAGTGTTTTTTCATTTATCTGAAACATAATTGCATGATTTCAGGGGGAAAAAAATCAATCACACCTCAAAAGAGCTAATTTAATTTCTGGTTTTATCTCCCAAGCAGGTAATTTTCTGCAGAAACTCAGTTCTTGATTAATATGCATCATTAATCATTTAAACAAAAGTGGACCTCATAAATTTAAAGAACAAACAATGCCATTTGACTGGTAATTCAGCATCATAATTAGAAGACTTCAGACATACCAGTTGGCAGAAAATGTTTAATAAAAATGAATAAACCTTGCTTGCAGGGTCATTCAATAATGAATACTACTAGTTCTTCCTCCTTTGGTCTTGCGTGTATATATATGTATACACTCAAATTCAGATAAGGGTGATTTTAGAATAGGAGAAGTTAATAATGGTTCTTACAATTAGGGTTTGAAACAGGTGAGATTTAAAAAGCAACAAGACAATATGTTAGGGTATGTCTAGTTGTTCTACTTATCAATGAACACTTTTGCTCTGGATCTTTCACTCTCAGATACCTTATTCAAAAAGCATGTCTACAAGTTCTGTTTGGTCCTTATGCAGATATGCTGCTGGACAGTGTCACTACATCAACACAATGCAAAATGAAATAGAAAAGTACAGAAATATGAAGATTTTGAGACAGTTGAAAAGGCTATTACATGTCGTGTCCTAATCTAAAGGGTCATATTTGCTGCAGGAGCACATTTCTCTGTGTTCAAATCACTCATATTTCATTTCATTCTTTGCTCATAATTGTGCAGAATATTGTGCACCACAATAGATTAGCTGTGATGTAAGTCCTAAATTCAGAAGGCTAGATCGATGAATTGATTATACATCCCTTAGTACGTACAAATGACTCCAAGGTGAATATCAACAGCTGAAAACATTAAGGATAGGAAAGTTAGGACAAAACTTCTGGACTAAATGGAGGTTATTATGTTCAGACTGTGTTTTGAATCAGATGTCTTTAAGTTAAATGGATTACTCATCAAGCTGGATTCACTGTAATTAGAAAGAACCAAAAGTCCCTAACCTCACACAAAACCAAGATATATTGGTGGAATAGCTTTTAATAATATATAAAGAACCAAAGTTTATATGGAGGTCACTTGTAACTATCTCTGTAACATTCCTGTGCTTTTGTCAGTCACTCCCTGAATTGGTGATAAAAAGCTTCTGTGTTCTCACTTGCAGGTCTGATAATTGGGACATAAACTTAGAGAGTAGTAAGAGTAGAGTAAAATGTAACCAAATAGTGTATTCACTTGTTGGATTGTGTCTCAGCACAATATTTTCCTGTCATCTGCTGCCAGATGTTCTCAGGCAAGATCAAAAATAGCTAGTGCAATAAAGTCTAGTTTTTAAAAGCTTTTTGCACTAGATTTGTGGTATTAGGTAATTTATATTTTTCCCTAAATGGGGTTCTAATACAATTATATGTTTCACCAATGTTATTTTCTTTTTGCCAGTAAGGAAAACTTGCAGGGTTAAAACAGATACTGTAGAAGAAAAGAGAATGTCTTTTTAAAAAAAAATTTAATATAGGTGATGTTTAAAATTAATCTCTTTTTCTGTAATTAGAATTTACCAGAAATGTTACACTGGGGGTTAAAAAAAAAAAAAAAAGAAATGTTACTAGAGGAGCATTTTAATAAATTAGGCAGGAAAGTCTTTGGAAAGACTCCTGGACTTGGTTTTTACCCAGTGCATTTTGCCTGGTAGCTCATTATCTGTCTTTATCTGTTTCCTCCTGAGAAAAATGGAACTGACAATGTTTTGCCTAGGTTCAATGAAACCTACACCCAACAAAAAAGGTGGAGTGCTTTATTTTCTTGTTAATGGACATTAATATGAAAAGTAGTAGTAAGACCATTGCACATTAAGATGTGTAGGGCTTTTTGTTGCTAAAAAGCAACATGATAGTTCACCTCTTCAGCAGAAGCACTGACTGTTGGTTGTAAACAAGACTGTGAACTTCCAAAAACTTGAAATCCAGTCATTTGCCGTGAACCAGGAAACTACGGCAAATCTACACTCCAAATTAAGATTAATGAATTTGGGACGGGAAAGGAACATACTTTCAGATCACTTGGTATCACATAAATACAACTATTATTGATGTATTTCACAGGAAATAAAACGGCTCAAGTTTGGCTCCACTGCTGTGGAGAGAGCTAAGCTCTATAGTAGCACAGGAAAAAAATAATTGATTTCTTGTAGCTCCAAAGACTGGACTTAAAATAAGTGTACATTTTGCCTGTGGGCACAAACTGCTGAAAATTCAACTTCTCTAGTTCTGTCAGCAAAAAACATGGGTTTTTTGTTTGGTTTTTTTTTTTTCTCTCTTCTGCAAAATGCTATATGCCCCAGGCTAACAATGTTTTTCTTAAACTGTCCTAAGAATGGAATTCTTTGGAAGACTGGAACATTAAACTAGTGATCGATATAAGTTTGAGCTGAAGAAAGATGCCAGGGAAAGAAGAGTAATAATACCCCTAAAAAGAAAAAAAATCAGTGAAATGAACATAGGCAATGGTGCAAATTCCTGAAATCCTTACTCTACCTTTGTTTCTTTTGAAAATAAAATTTCCAGCCAGAATGAAATTAGAAAAGGATTTCAGGATTGGCCTTGAGATGAGAAAGCAAAGTTACACATTTTTGTGACTGAATACTTTCTGTTAGGAAAAAAAAAAAAAAGAGGCTAGAAGTGAGTCTCTTGAATAAATACCATCATTTTCAAAAGGACTCAGCAGATAAGAGTTCCCTTTTAACTTGAAGTGCGTATTTCAGGGGTGCACCAGAATACTTGTACTGAAACTCACATTCAAGTTTTCTAATTAATTAACAAGGTCCCATTTCTTTGTCCTGTGAAACTCCATCCCAGTTTTGCCAAGATCTAATGGGCTGAAGATTGCTGTTCCCATCCCTTATTGCTCGCAGGCAACACAAGGAAGATACTTGTATGTGGTGTTCTTTATGGGATTTCTCAAACTTGGAATATGTACCTTGCAATTTCAATATGGTTTTTGTTTGTTATGTCTTGGCAAGATACGCAGTTTTGATCCATTAAGTGGTTGGAAAAATTAAGAGAAATCAATACAACTAATGTGTATTTCACTGAATTTGGCCCCTGGAGAAAAAAAAAGCAATGTCTTTGTTGCCGGAAAAGTTCTGCCGAAACACAGATGGGTGGATATATCAGGAGAGGCCAACTGTGGGAGCACTCTCCATTTTCTTGGAAAAAGCAATAAAGAGAGACCATGTGCATTGTCTGGTGCTTCAGACTCAAAAAAGTGCTTGTCAACCCAAGAATGGGACTGTGGGATGTTGTTTTCCCAACAGATCATCTGCTTTCAGAAAATTTGTTACCTTTTCCTGTAAACTTTGCATTTGTTTTCTTCTTTTTCTACTTTTAAGAGTATATGACTTCCAGTAACCTGGAATGATTCCTAACCAGGAATCATTCCTAATGATGGGGTTTTTCCTCAGCATGTGTCAGTCTTTTGAATACTCCATTACTTGCTAATCTAATTAAAATGGACTCAGCTTTACAGTATGTCAGACCTCAACAACTGGACAACTGTGTGCTTATTAAGACTCTGAAAAGATGACAAAAAGACTTGCTGAAGTTCCAACTTCTTTTCAAAAAAGTGTTTGAAGACAATTCAAAGGAATACTCTTCCAGATTTTTTTTTCCTAGATTACAAATGTTTGGTTTTGTTTTAGTTTTTTTGGGTGGACTGTTTTATTTTGTGCAGTTTGTTTGGTGTTTAATGTTGGATACCATCTTCAGGAGTATTTAGTCAGAAGTGATAAACATCCCTTCTCCCAGATCTTAATTAAATGAAATGTTAATATATGCAGGAATGGTATCTAATTGACTGCAACAGGATCTTCAGCCAGAATGATCACATCACCCTGGCCGAGCCACCTGTCCTGAAAAGTCCATGACTTATGATCCTTCTTTATTTAGTTATAGATGATAGTGCATGTGAAAAACATTGAATCAACTAGCTTTGATGCCTAAAGATTGTTGCTCAACCAATGAGCAGTATAAGCACCGAGGAAGCAGCAACAATGTCTTTGGGATTGAAGAGGGCAAAAATCAAAGGCATGCCCATTTACTTCCATTAAGCATAGCTGATTTGCTGGAGTCACCCCCAAAGAATTTAATTCAATATGTAACCCTTCTCTTAGTGTCCCCGGTAAGAAAGCAAATTTAGGACTTTATTTTGTGTCAAGACACTGTCAAAAAAAAGAAAAAAACAAAACAAAAAAAATCCCACCAAAACAAACCCTATGCTTTTCTTAAAAGGACATCTGCAGCAGGGACAAGGCAGGTTTTATTGCACTGTTAACTAATTCTGCATCACTCTTTCAAAAAAATTAATTCAAGCTAAATGATCCTTTGCAGCTCTCAACCAAGTCAGTTTTTACCATCAATTTTATTTGATTTGATACTTAGGTTCGAAAATCTGATTCAACACAATCTGTTAAAAAAAAATACATTTTCCTCAGAAAGCATTTTTTTCTCTCAAGCTGCTTTTCCCCTGTAGCCTTCCTGCTGAAGATTTACTCTCTCTCCCTCTTTAGTTCCTTCATCTCTCTGGAGGCTGCCTTTTAATTAAAGAATTACTTTGTTTTAGATCATTTTTTTATTATTTGTTTAAATGTTATTGTTTGTGCTTTGAATTGATTGCCCTTGTAGAATCTGAGCATTTGCTGTGGCACTGAATAAATTTCTTCTGCTATTGCCTCAGGACATTTCTGCAAACATAATGTTGCATTTGATAAAGATTCTCATGATAAAAGAATTTACAACAAAGGATAAATTAATTTTTCCTAAAGCTCAATGGCATCAAGATCAGATACTGCCTCTCTTATTCTCACTTCCAATTTCGATTTGCTTAGAAAGTAGGTTTCTATTTATTTGGACCAATATGAAAAGCACATTGTCATACAGGCAACTGCAACACTCAACAGAACAAATGTGCCTTTGTCACCAGTGTTTCTTTGTAGCTTTTCCTTCCAGCCATTAACAATAGGCTTAAACCAAGTGGTACTATTTTAGTCCCAGTGCAATTTTCGTGTTCCTGCAAAGAAACACCTCTTACTCTTCAGTTAGAAGTAAATTGACACTTCCAACCATTCTGTGTTGTAAGTTTCTTTCATTTCACAGTCTTGTAACATGTTTTTCCCATTGAGTTTCCAAAGCAAGGAATTTTTTTGATTCTTTTATATTGCATACAGCTTTGCTGATGCTATTGTTTCAGTTCTATAGAATACTAAAAGAAGACAGAAATGTTCTATTCTCAGCAGAGGAGAAGATGAGAAGGAATTTCCAGGCACTGAAATACATGAGAAGCAGTAGAGAACTTGCTACCCTCAGACCAAAATAGTCAATGATAACAACTTCTGATACTTCTAGTGATTATGCATGGCTTTTATTTCTGTTGAATGTTCTTCTGAACCTTGATGTTCGTTGAAGCCCTTTTTCCTTTTCAAATGGGCTTTTAGCACATGGTGATGAGCTGCTGTTTATTCAGAATTTCCTCAGCTTGTGAAATGATTTTGGATTAAAATCTTCTCCCTTCTGCCACAAGTTTTCCATTCTGATATAAAATAGGACAAAACTTCCCTATCTATTTTCTACATAGTCATTTTTGTTCCATTACATAATGGATATTATCAACAGAGCTGTAAAGCTGCTTATTACCACAACAATATCATAGGAATATAGATTTTCAGAGAGAAAAGGAATAGCAAGTCACTTCTTGGCCATACTATATTGTGGTGTTTTGAACAACAGTGTATTTCTGTTGCTTTATCTAGTCTAGTTTTAGGCATCAAGCACTGCTATTTCCCTGGGGACATCATTCCACAGTCTATTACATTTCATTGTTAGCAAGCTATTGCTAACAGGATGTGCAGTCCAAATGTCCTTATACTGGATCATCACAGATCACTCATTTTGCTGAGTAACTTTTAAAATCAGCAAAAGTCAGGTCCCTTAGGGGACTTTTAATATGTGATTTAATAACCTGTAGGGTTTGGGGTTTGTTGTATTGTGGGTTTGGGTTTGTTTTGGTTTTTTAAGACAAAGAAAGAAAGTAAAATGGACATTAATTTCTAAACTTACATGTGTACATTTTTTTGAATAGTCAGTCACTTGAGTGTTGGGTCCAAAGTCAGGTACAGAAGAAATGCATGTTATAATCTTTAGGTAATGCTTTACTTTTAATTAGAGCTTTAGTTAGAGAGTCAGGCTTTAGTTTTACTTTCTCAAATGTTGTTTAAATGTTTTCTTTTCTGAAACTCTGGCCCTAGATTTTGCCCGAAATCACTTTCTATCAATGCAAAAAAGCAACCTAGTTTAGCCATCTTCTGGATGTGGAGCACTTACTTGTTTGTATATTTTCATTAAGTCTGAATGTTCATCACAATGCTGCTTAGGTTGTTCTAAGTATTAACTTAGTCTACTGAAATCAGACAGTTTTCCGCTAGATCTGCCAGAGCAGTACATATGCTCAGCATCTTCTAGAGCTTCCATATAGCACAGTACTTCACAGTAAGCAGTTTTCACAGACCTTCTTCAGTTCCTTGGTGCCATTTGGGGCTGCAATTTGCATTTCTCTTTCCTCTGTGTCTTACAATTTCTTTGTTAGTCCCTTCTAAACAATTTATACTCCTTTTATTCTAAAAGAACAATTTTCATATCTTAGCTCTGAAAAGGTTCTGTGTATGGCTGAATTCTTCGCATGACCTTGATGTTTGCTGTCTGACATATCATGGTAGATGATATACCACATGAGACTGTAGCACCTACAGACCATTTTAAAAGAGAACATGAAGGTCTGGAAAGGGATGAGCAAAGAATTATTTCTTCCAGCAGTCTATAGATATGCCTTAACTTGGCCACCTGGATGTGTGGAGAAAAGATTTTAGAATATCTGGACTCCCAAACTTGTATTTGGCTAATTTCTAGCCAAAGGATTCTCTATCATTGTGAGGATGGGCTGCGAAAATTGCTCAGCCAGGACCTTACCTCTGGGAGTTGCTGTCACATACAAACTACCTAGATTGTTCCATGCTTGTGTTGTAAACTAGGCAAGAGTTTAGTGGCATTTAGATGACCTCTGTGGACACTCTAAAAAAACATTAAATGTGACTGAATGCAGATGATGTTACTTTCATCAAAGTACTTCTAAAAGTGCATGCAACACAGGTTTGTTTTAAAGCAGGTTTACAAATGCACAGTTCAGACTAAGAGCTATTATCAACAAGAAGTGAAATAATTGATATTTGAATCCCACCTGTATATTCCCTTTCAATGTTATATCTGTACTTATGCATGAGAACAAAGTAGAGTAATTATCTTCCTTTCTTGAGTATTACAGTATTACATAGCAGAACATAAAGATAAATTACTCCTTTGATAAATTACTCCTTTGGCATCTTTGCCCATGCTAAAACAAGTGCAGGAGAGGCAAGCCCTGATTCCTGCTGTCACCACACCCTCTGGGGAGTTGCTGTGGCTAGAGAGAAAGTACTGCTGGGTGGTGGGTCAAGGGCAGAACTGACTGGGTGGACTGGACCATCTAGTGCTGTTTCCTGCTTCTATCCATAATATTTCCAGGACTAGGTTGTACTTTTTAGGCACAGACAGTTGACTGAACCTTAGCTATTAGACAGAAGTAGCTGAAATCACACTGCTATCTGGCAAGTACCTCTTCATGTGTAGAGTGTGTGAAGTCCAGAAGACTTCTGGCCTTTTGTACCAATGAGTGTATTCTGCAGTAGTTTCTTTGGGAAGGCTGAAGAATGTAAACCACTAAATGTGCCCTCAAGTTACAATAAAAAGAAAGTGAAACCATTCTAAAAGTCACAAATGAAGTGATACAGTAATTAAATTCTAATTAACCAAAAAAATAGTTATTTCTTATTTTTATATGCAGATGTATAACTTTTGCTGTCACTACCGGTTCAATTATAAAAGCTTCAGTAATGCCACTTCCACATCATTCCACATTATAAAAAATCTTCTTACTGGCAAAAATTTGGGGGTTTCTTGGGGGAAAACAACAGCTAGTGTCTGAGACACAGACACTTAAACAGTTCAGAAACCATACAGAGATAATTTAATAATTTAATAAGTTCAAAATATTTGCCCATTAAATCATGACCATACTTTACATCTATGATACAACTGACTATCTGGATGGTGAGAGGGCTAGGCAGTCCTGTGTGAGCTCCTGTACCTGACACTGGGACTGAAACCTCCAGATTATAGTTTAGGTTTCAAGTAGAGGTGCCCCATTTCTAGACTTGATTATTTGTATCATAAGGAAGCTCCAGTGAAGTTTACAAGAGTCCTTTGAACTTGCAAAAGATGGGAGTGAGAGATTCTCTCTATGCTGGAATGTCTCCCATGAGACTCCCTAGGACACAACTACAGAAGAGGAAAACAAATGGGAAAGAAGAAGATGAATTTAATCTTTTATTCCTTCCAGAGTGTCTCAATGTAATAAGAGTTATTCCTTGTACAGTTATGAAAATAATGCGATTAATAAGAAGAACTGACATTCTGACCTCTTCTAAATCTGTGTAAGTAATAAATAAGGGATTCTATGTTTTTTAGGCAAACTCCCTAACTCTTTTGAAAACTGGGATTGGCCAAGCTGTAATCAAAATACACCATGTCAAAATTTGCATCTCTGAATGGAAAATTTTGCATCTCTTATTCGGAAAAAGTACGAAAATATGAAAAAATCATATTAGTTTATTTTCAAAACCTCTCACATATCACTTAATGCTTAATCTTTTCTTTAATTGCACATTACACATTTAAGATTTAGGGCAAGTTATTGAAAATCAATAAGGTTATAAATGTAGAATTGGTAATTACTGCATGACTTGTGCAATATCTTATTTACATAATTAATTTACAGGCAACTTGCATTTTAATTAACCTAGAATGAGTGCTTCAATGAAATTGTAATTTAGTGTGCTAAATTGAAAAAGTTGTCAAATCTTGCACTTAGTCATGCAACTGTGAGTTTCATTGTCTATTCAGAAAGATTAAGAATTGTGCAATTAAGAAGATGAATTTAATCCTTGATTCCCAACGTGTTATATAAATCTCTTTTTTTCCTGGTAAATTGCATTTAAAACATGGTAATGATCAGAAGCACTGACAAATTAATAAGTTTTGCTGACCAAATTTTTGTCTACAGTATTCTCATTTAATAGATAAAGATGTTGTAAAATAGAATTACAAGAAAAAACTTGATGAAAAAATAGTCACTTTAACACCTCTCCAGATGCTCCATGGTGACACCAAAAATACAGACAGAGGTAACAGAATCTTGTCCTTATGCTCGTTAAACTGTGAATATGAACTGCTTGCTTCTTTTTATTATATAAACAAAAAGGTTCATTTCAGCCTAGGAAGATAGCTCTGGTAAACTCACTATCAAGTTTTTCCATAACTCTGGAAAGGTTGTATAAAATTATGCAAGAAATAGTTAGTCCTAAGAATGACTTAGTTCTTGCAGTAGCAAGAAACTTGAGTTAGATTTTTACTGACCTGCTTACTGTGTAGCAATTCATATGTAAAATCAAATATGCAAAATTCCCTCTCTCACCTATCTCCTGCTGACAGTCCTTTGTAGATTGAATGAATTTTTCCTAATCTTTGATTTGATACCAATGTCCACGTTCTTGGAAAGAAATTCCTTAATGACAAATTTGCATTATAATGTTGTTCAGAATACATTTTTAGTATTAATCTGGAAAATATTAAAAAGACTATGTTATTGTATTCTTGTTATCAGTGCTCTGACATAATCAGTTCTTTCTGAAACTCCATAAAAATGCAATGGCTTTTAAAAAGGCAGTCATGATGGAAGTCATATCATTTTTTCTATAGCCTTTTGGAACTTGTAAATATATTGACATAAATATTTAGGTAAAGTTAATTACAAGAAAGCAGGAGCTTTTTCTCACTGGAGCAAAAAGGACAGAAAAATACCATTCATTTCACTTGATTTTCAATGTGGTGGATGAGATTTAGGCAAAAGATATAATTTAGTTATTTCAAGGCACTTCGATGTTAGTATATACTCCCCAGGACTTAATATAATTTGTCTGCTATACTACTTATGCAGCATGTTGTCTGGCACAACATTCCCTCTAGACAGAAGGTGCTGACATATTAAAGAAGCAAGCAACAAACATTTGATCTTCTGTTTATATTGCTTTTCTCAGAAAAACAGGGGAGCCAATTCAACAGAGATTTGGTTGCCACTGTGAGAACACAGCTCCTGACCTGAGGGGTAAACTGGAATTTCATAGCTTTAGAATCTCAATAAATTTAAATGCAGCAAAATTTTTAAAAAGAAAATTTTTCCAGAATATATCTTTTCCCATTTGCTGTTCAGATGCATGCCAATGATGCTGTTTTACAAGCAGATGTGGCACATATCATTTTAACCTAGCAAATTTGAGGTAGAATTTTTCAAAGAGGAAAAAAAATGTAAATATTTCCTTGTTGGTTTTCCTTCTTATCATCCAGAAAATGTTGCTTGAAGCATCAGAGCTAAGAGAGCTCTTAATATCAAGCTGACTTACTATTGGAGCATATATCTGACTCTCACAGATTGCGCTGAGAGAAAAAATATCAAGTTTTTATGCAACAAGCATCATGAAGTTCTTTTCCCCTCTACCTTACCAGATTTTAACAAAATGTTTAGTAGATGTAAATGTCATTAATCTCTTGCCTCCAGACTTAAATGCTTACACTGAAATGGAAGTTCTAACTAAATTTATTTTCCCAATGAGATATAGTGATTATAATGCACTTGATATATTTTACTGATTTCAATATTAGCCTCAATTACTCAAGGTGAAAAATAGGATAAATAGAGACTACTAAAGAAGCCCCACCATTGGTAGCTACCATTTTAGCCTTGGAAAAAACCCTCATTTCTGTCCCAAGATTCAGAGTTGTACAGTGAATTGTTCACGAGTACTTGAACAAGTTAATTAAAAACGGTCTTAGATATCTCTTTGTCTGCTGCTATGAGTGGAAGGATGGCATGCACTTGGCAAATCTACATAACTTGCAAATGAAAATGGGAGCTGATGTAGATCACAACTGGGGGCTCAGACACATAACTACAATTAGTATCACTGAACAAATTAACTCCTCTATGCGGGATCACAGTAACTGCTCCGCTGATCCTAGACATCCCTAAACATTAAAGACCATGTCTTTGTAACACATGAGATAGGAGCTTTTTCTCACTGGAGCAAAAAGGACAGAAAAATACCATTCATTTCACTTGATTTTCAATGTGGTAGAAAAAAACCTGCCCAGTGACAAAGTTAAACTGTGGCATTACCTGTATGTGTATACAAAGCCACCTGGATCAATGAACAAAAGATTACAGCTCAACTAAGGCTCCAATGTGACTTCATTGGAGCCTCCCATGCTACAGACTTTCACTAACTGTTTAAAGGAGCTTAAACATTTAAACTTTTTTTTTTTTTAGGAATAGCTACTAAAGAAAACTCTATAAGCACATAATCTGTTTTTGCAATGTGCCTTTAATGGAGATAGTAAATTCGCAGAAGCAGTTGAGCCCCTTGCACCTCTGATAATCATAAACGTGTATGTATTCACATAAGAAGGCCATTAATTCCTCTAAGATCTGCAAAAATCCTTAAGACAACACTGTCTTCTGATAATCTAGGTTGTACACAGATTATTGTAGTGATGAAGAAGGTGATTTCATATTTGTATCTAAATTTAAGTAAAATTAGATTTATTTCTTTTGAAGTTTACTGCAGCAAGAACCATTTCTATTGCTATGAGTAACATCTCTTGTCTCTACTTCTTCCTTAAAGGCTCAATATTTATATTATACTTCTATTCCTCACTTTCCTGTTACTTTACACTGATCCGTGTGTAAACTGGAGTTGCAGACAAACATGGACTCATCATTCTTCTATTTTAACATTCTTCTATTTTAATCCTGTTTGTAGAATTACTTTAATAGCCATTTATATACAGCTATTACCGTTAAGCTACGCTGAGTAATCATAATGGAAATGTGCTGCACTGAAACAATGGAAATTTTTATCTTTATTGACCCTGGTTTTAGTAAAAGAAACTAACATATGAACAAAAATTATTTTATAGTTTTAGCAGATACATATAGGTTTCCATAGGAAATATGTAAAATTAGTGAGAATAAAAAATACAGTGTTTAGTTGTCTGCTGTATCAAAAGAGAAAGGTACAAATAACATGATGGAAAGAAAAATTAAAGTAGTTTTCTCCACTGTGTAGAATCATTGGGACCACTGAGTGTGGACAACTGTTCTAGTAGAACCTTTCCAAATTAGTTGATTTTTTGGCTCAATAGCGTTACTAGCACTGGTTATTACAGCTGTGAGAAATATAGATCCGCTTAAACTAACAGCTCAAGAACCATTTTCAGATGGAGTTTTTGTGCTTTTCAAATATATGCCTAGGTGCACATATTTCATAAGCAAAAAGCGAAATTGAAAAGCTAAATCTTCTGAACCATCATCCTACTTCTGAGTGAAATCAGTTTCTGTCACCTGTGAAAGAACAATTAATTACCAGATGAAAACTCTAAGCACATGTTTGCAAAATGTAGTAAAGAGTTCATATAAATAATTCTTCTTTTCTGAATGACAGTCTGCTTTCCCTAGTATGTTGAACACTAAGGCTAGTGCTCAGGCACAATTACAAACTTACTGTCAGAAGTAAAGATGGAAAAGTTTCATAGTAATTAAACTAAACACAGTTCTTTTTTTGGGGGGGAAACTGATTATCACCCTGGAATAGGATAGACCACACCTGGACTTCAGAGTTTTTATTTGGTGTTACTACACCACAGGTAGAAATCTTCCAAGGGGCTGAGCAAATCATAAACTTGTTTATGATAATGTTAGTTGCTTCGGGGATTTGAAAGAAAATCTGTAAAAACCAAAAATGCCTGAAATATAAAGAACAATTAAACTCCACGACAGTCAATGTTTCAAATCTATGTAAAATCTCTTAAAAGTTAAGGAACTTTTCTGCAGATTAGAAGTCAAGGCTTTGCTCAAAAAGCCTTTGCTCAAGACTTTTTGGCTGTGAGCAGAGTCCTGTCTATTTGTCAAAAAATAAAGTCAATGTGCAATAGCAACATATGGGATAAAGTTTGGTACAAAATTAGCTGATGTATTGGATAAATTATTTTTTTTATTAGAAAGAGATTGCTTGCTTCAATGGTTGCTATCCATTTTCAATTGTTTCTTAAAATGAGCAGATTAATATCTCCTTGGAAAACAGAGAAGCTCAGTATATTTTGGTTGCAAGTATAGCATTAAAGAATTTGAACCATTGTCAATTTTTGCTTTTTTCCAATTTTTGGGGTTTTTTATTTATGTAAAGAACAATGGATGTCAATCCTCACTGTTTTTCAGTTCTTTCAGCAATGTTAGTGGTAGTCCAAGACCTAAAGATCTTAAAATTGGGGGCATCTGGGACAACTTTGATGCTACACCTGTACAGCTGATCTGTGTACTCTCTCCTTCAGTCCCTGTTTCATGATGGTCACTGTTAATGAATCCAGTGAATTAATTCCTGTTCCAGAGAGAGTCACAAGATGGTTTAGCCTTGAGCATACTTTAGAGAAGTTTCAGGACTTCTAAAATTATTCCATAGCTCCAGCGGCTCCCTAAAATCCACAGTAAAACACAAAATATTCCTGAATGTTCCAAAACCTACTGTCGAAAGAGGAAGGCCCACTGATTTGTATTTATGCTGTATTTGATGCTTTTATTTTAATTATCACAGAATCACACAGAATCACAGAATCAACCAAGCTGGAAAAGACCTCTGAGGTCATTCAGTCCAATCCACCCTGTACACTAATTAGACCATGGTACTAAGTGCCACATCCAGTCCCTCTTAAATACCTCCAGGGACAATGATTCCACCACCTCCCTCAGTAGACCATTCTAATGTCTGATCACTCTCTCTGTAAAGAATTTTTTCCTAATGTCTGACCTAAACCTCCCCTGGCTCAGCTTAAGACTGTGCCCTCTTTTGTTACTGCCTGGGAGAAGAGAACAACCCCCCCCGCGGCTACAACCTCCTTTCAGGTAGTTGCAAAGAGTGATGAGGTCTCCCCTGAGCCTTCTCTTCTCCAGGCTAAACAACTCCAACTCCCTCAGACTCTCCTCATAGGGCCTGCGCTCCAGTCCCTTCACCAGCCTGGTCGCTCTTCTCTGGACCTGCTCCAGTACCTCAATGTCCTTCCTGGACTGAGGGGCCCAGAACTGGACACAGTGATCCAGGTGTGGCCTCACTAGTGCTGAGCATAGGGGAAAAATCATTTCCCTGCTCCTGCCGGCCACACTATTCTTGATCCAGGCCAGGATGCCATTGGCCTCCTTGGCCACCTGGGCACACTGCTGGCTCATGTTCAACATCCCAGATCCCTCTCCTCCTGGTATGTCTCCAGGAACTCTGTGCCGAGCCTGTAGCACTCCAGAGAGTTGTTGTGGCCAAAGTACAGGACCTGGCACTTGGTCTTGTTAAACATCATATCTTTGGACTCCGCCCATTTATCCAGCCTGTCCAGGTCCCTCTGCAGAGTCCTCCTACCCTCCAGCAGATTGACACTTCCCCCCAGTTTGGTGTCATCTGCATATTTGCTGATGGTGGACTCAATCCTCTCGTCCAGATGATCAATAAAGAGGTTAAACAGAACTGGGCCCAACACTGATCCCTGGGGGACACCACTAGTGACCAGCTGCCAACTGGATGCAGCCCCGGTCACCAGCACTCTCTGGGCCTGGCCCTCCAGCCAGTTCCTAACCCAGCACAGAGTGCCCCTGTCCAAGCCATGGACTACCAGCTTTCCCAGGATATGCTGTGGGAGATGGTGTCAAAGGCTTTGCTGAAGTCCAGATAGGCCACATCCACAGCCTTCCCCTTATCCACCAGGTGGTTCACTTGGTCACAGAAGGAGATCAGGTTGGTCAGACAGGACCTGCCC